>JAJJWW010015172.1:0-203792 GCA_023531295.1 Papaver armeniacum
GGAATGTGATGTGAGTGTGTTTAAGTCGAGCACATGGCTTGAGCACATTTGAGCTATGGGAGAGCAAATGGTGCACAAGAAGCGGTGGTTGCGCCTGGAGTTGGTGATCCGGGTGGAGTTTGGATGCTGTTGCTTTTGTCGATGTTATGAATCAAGCTGAAATGTCAGCGAAGTGCGGTTGTGGTGGAACAATCAACGGCAATGGCTACACCGCAGTAAAATTGTGCTAAAACGGAGGCGAAAATGGCGAGTCGGCGCTACCAGCCCGGGATGCCGGATTTGATGAGCTTAAAATATGAATCGTAATGTTTCGGTGAATCGCGAAGCGGGTATGTGTTGGATGCAAGAGTCGACGGCCGGACATATGATCTACGGGTCACGCTTTTGGGCGCGTTTTCGCAAGAACAAGGAATTGGTTTAGATGGTATTTTGTGATTGTTTGAATTGCGTAGATATGGAGATGAGCTCGGGAGTGTGCACTTGCTGGCGGCAGGTTTCCGATGACAAAAGCGGCTGGAGATAGTTTTCCGACGACAGGATTCGGCGACCGTGACCTGGATTCCGATGATGACGTCGCAATCCGTCGACCCGTTTTGAACCCTAAAATTCCAGAGACTTATTTTCCACACATGGGCTTGGTGGACCACTTGGAGATGGGTTTTGAGAAGATTTGACCTAAATTTGGAAAGAGTATCCTTTTGGAATGGAAGAAACATATAAATAGAGAAGTCTTTCTCAAACCTAGATATATCTCCATGAGGGAGACTTCTACTTTTGTTCTAGGGTTTCACATGATAGGTTCTTCTAAACTTTCTATGATGATTTCCAAAAACACAAGTACTTGATTTATTATTGGTTAAAGATGTAGTTGGATTTTGGAAAACAAGTTATGATTCTTATGAATTAGTTTTCTCTCAATATTATCGTATGATTTCTACGGGTTATAATAATTGCATGATTGATGTATTGCAATATGATTGAATGTTTGTTTAGTTAAGTCTAGAATTGATTGAACTCACATCCATATCTATAGCTATTTTAGGGTTTTCATCGAGCGATAACCTTGAATACGAGTAGCATGATATGATTCTAGGTTGTAGTGATACATCCTTGTAGTCATATGTATAAATTGACCTTTGTTCGAATTGTTTGCGCAATGTATTACAATTGCATTGATTAGCCTATTTCTGAAACTTAATGCTCCTAGGAATTGAACTTAATTAGCGCAAGTTATTCTTTAGGTAGAATTCACATACGCAGCTCTAATGTGTGTGTTGATGACTTAGGAAAATACGGAGTATTCTTGCAATAAGGTATTCTATGGCTTTTGATGATAGCGAGATTAAATACGAATTCTATTCATATATTCATAAACTTGTTTACAATTGAAGATGAAACCTTTACCCAATATTTCACATCCTCGATTTGCGTACTTTATTTGCTTTTTGTTTATTTTTATTTACACAATCAGAAAATCCTCGGTGTTTTATATAGGAAACCATAACATATTGACAACCTAGACCTCTCTGTGGGAACGATCCTTTCTTGCCCTTGCTTCATTATATATTTTGAGTAGTAAGAAAGTGTAAATTTATTTTTGACGCCTACGACAGCGATCACTAACTATTAATCACACAAGAAGTCTAAGAATCTAGCCAAAAGGCTCACACAAGAACCATACAAGTCTATCTAATCCCAAGTCCACTAAGCCAACTCATACCTAAGGCCTAGTCCATCTGAGTCAACTAACGGTCAAAGTGACAGTCAAGGGTCAACTAAAAATCAACGTCCATAGTCAAGGTCTAACTATTCTGGTCAAACGAGTCAAGACTGGGTTAACTCAGATACCGAGACCGATTCGGGTGAGTCGACTCAGTCAATGCCGATTAACGAGTCGATCGAATTTGTTCAGTCATACAACTAACACTTCAGAACTTAGCCAATGAACAGACTAAAGGTTCTTACATATTTACATTCCTACAATCCTCATTACAAACAAATGTATACATTTCAATTAAACTTCTTGATTAAACTTCAACTACAAACTTAGCTTTACCTCCGCAAATGCAAAGTAGCAAGCTTCCAATGAGAAGATTCATTTCAACATAAACTAATTGATTCCTCTTCTTATCTACACTTCAACAATACATTCGGTTCAACGAGAATCTCATAATCCAATATACAATTGTAATTTAAGCTTTACACCTGCATTATGGGTACCAAGCCATATCTAAAAACAACATAAGCAACACATTCATCTCCAAGTTGTTCAGCTTGTATCTTAATCAATTCTTCATCAATACATACACTCCATATCGATCTCATAACACAATTTCAACCACCCCTATATCCGTGAACACCAATGATGAGTGCCAAATAGTGCATATTTATACACCTTTTTATTGGCATTTTACTCATCTTTTGCGCTTATAAATCATATATTATCCCAGTTCGTGTTTTCCTTGTTTTCAAGAATAAATATTTGTATTAATTAATTTTGTGTTTTTAGGTAATAAATAAAGCTCGGAGAAATCAAGGAGCGAAGAAGTGAGTCGAGCATCTATGGAGCGAGAAAGCCAAAGCCATACAAGCAAACGGTTGCAACCCAACAAGTAGCAACTCATCTACAAGACATGGGCCTGAGCTAGACCCGACCCGCGACCGGATCCGAGCCCGTCCATCCCCGACCGTTCAGATCTTCCCCGATCGCATCCAACGATGTTTGCCTCCATTCCATCAAAGACCGATGCTCCCGTTTCACACCAAATCACTCCAATCCTCCCTACACCGTTCAGATCTCACTCCATCGCATCCAACGGTCGCTGCTACGTTCTCATCAAACATTCTTTGTGCCCGTCTTACACCCTATCAACCTAACCCTATACACCCCATCGAGACAACCCACTCTCTTCTCCATCTTCTCTTTCTTCCCCGGCAGCGGAGCTCGCTCCACCTTCTTCCCTCGACCAACCCTCTTCAGCGCCACCCTCCATCTCCCGCCAAAGCCATCACCACCATCTCCTTTCCCATCACCACGGCCAACAACTCCTACACCTACGCCTCATCTCTAACCCTAGATATCACTTTCTTAGTTTCTACCAACCCTAGAAACTAAATCGGTGATAACTAGAGCTAGGGTTCACAATGATCGAAGCAAGAGGAGTTACGAGGCCGATTTGACACAAGAGGAGTGCGTTTCGTAGTATGGGTTCAATTAATTTGCTTTTAATTTCTATTTTAAATTAAATCTAGGGTTTGGTATTTGGGGTATGAGTGCATATATAAATATGAGTGTTGGGTGTTGATAGAGGACACGCCTGGATTAGCCAGTGCTGTCAATTAGATTTAATTCTGTATCTTTCGTTTTAATTTAGTTTGCTAGGGTTTCATGAAACCCTAATTCCATGTATGAATTCAACTCAGTTTGTGTTGTCTTGAGTGCTTAAATTTAGAGATAACTTCAATCTTAATACCCAACACTTTACTCTCACAATGGATACTTTAAATAGATCCATTGTAGTTAGACTACAATTTGTGTTGTTGTATTGCACTCAACCCTTAGGCCCTAATACTAATTCCTTTGATTAGTTATACTTGATTAGATAACTAATGCTCTGGGTTAGTAACTTCAGTGATATTGAAGGATCACAAGGTGAAACTCCTTAGTTAGGTGATGGAATTGACACACCTCACTTGTCTACCATAGGAACAAGAAAAACTCAATCTAGTTGAACACATACTAGGAACCAAGTGGTGGAATGAAGACCCAAGCACCCTTTTGTCACTGTTTTTACCTTAGTTTAGGTTTATTTCACTACAAAACAGCCGTATCGGCACAAAAATATCTGTGTTACCATCTGTTGTTACCTTGTCACTTTGGAATTCAGTTTAAAGCCAAGCCTTAGATCATTGAAAGCACCCCTTGTCTCTGTGGATCGACCCGTACTTGCCGCGTCTCCGAAGACGCCGTGCACTTGCGGTATTACCCGTAGGCTCAAATATAAACATCTTTAGAGGCCTACCAAGTTTTGGCGCCCGTTAGGGGACTTAGCGCGTGCCCCGTTGTTCAATTGTTTGCTTTACTGATTTTCTCCCCTGTACATATCCATTTTACTTAGTTATTTCAGTCTGTGATTAATATAACTTAGTTAATTTTTGTAAACTGCATTTGTCATTTAAGAAATTCTAGTATAAACTTGTCATTGCATTGTAGTTTGCATCATAGTTCTTATTAGCTGTCTTAGTTTTGTAGTGTAACTTAGCTTACTTCATGCTTATTTCTGTAGATTAATCTGTCATTGCACTCTGTATCTTGCTCATTGCATATTTAGCCTTGTAGTTTTCGCGATAACTTCATAAATATCATTGCCCTGCATATTAACTCCTGTGTCAGTCCAATTATCTCAGTCTACTTGCATTGCATTAACTCAATCTTTGCCCGATTGCACAGCAGCACTTGATATTCATCTCCTTTGCTTAGCCTGCACACTTTTGAGAACTAAGGCTTCTCTCCTGAGTTAACAGGTGCTTGATCTGCTGTGCTATTGTGCTGCAATTGCTGAGCAAGCCCAAGGAGTGGAAGGAGCAAAACTTGGGTTTTGAAAAGCTGCTGAGCAACCCCTGCACTTCAGGTGAGTGGCTCCGCCATGTCTGTGTGCTGACCTGTTGTGTTCATGTGCACAAACACTACCCTGTCACAGTTGCGCCTGAACTAAACATAGGAGGTTAACCCAACTAGCACTAAACTGTGCATTTGTGAATACTTCTGTGATCTGTGACCTTGCATGCTAGCCTGTCAACCTGCTGAGCCCTGTGAGCCTTCTGCTCCTCTGTGTACCAAGTTGAGCCAAACTCCAGCCCCTGAAGCTTGGAGTTGAGCTGGGTCACAACTTGGAAAGCCAAGCCATTAGAGCTGTAACCCTGAGCATGAGCCATTAGTACTGTGACCCAGTGAACCTTGCATAACCTTGATGCACACCCTAAGTTATAACTCACCTGAGCATACACCACTGCATACCTTGCAAGCCTTACTCTGTCAGCCCTGTTGACTCCAACAACTCTGTGCACTCTCCTGGGCTGGTTCAATTTATACACATCTGCCTTGTGAATTGCTGATAACAAACCTGCTGGCTCTGTAACCCTTATGCTCTGCTATGTATGCTTGCTTGCTAGACCTGTGAACCTGTGCTTGTGAGCATTGCTCTGTGCATATTAAACCTGCAAGCCCATTGAAAACCAAAAGGGTCAACAGACCCTGTTGAACCTCTTCAACCAGCCCTGTGCTTTGTGTTTTTAAGCCTGCATATTTGTGCAAACCTGTTAAACCTGTGAGCCAAACCCTGAGCATACTCAGCCCCTGATGCTGCCTTGCTTTGGCTGATTGCCAGTAAGTGCTCAACCTGACCTTGTGCTGTATGTTCTGTGTTGATGTGAGTTATTGTGCTGTGTTGTGTTTAAACTGATTTACAAACAATCTGTGCAAATGATCTGTGCCAGGTGATCACCCCTGAGCTGTGAATGAGGTAGGCCTACCAACTTGCTTGAGAACGTAGTTACCTTGCTAGGTGATCACCCCTGAGCTGCATATTGCATGACAACCTGATAGCCCTAAAACTGATTGTTGATCTGCTTTGAATGTGCCATTGATGCTCGACCTTAACCATGTGCTAAACCTTGTCTGAGCCACACTAAACTCTTATGCATGTTTGATCTTGATTTGAACCCTGTATGAGCTTCCACCTGCTGTCAATTGAGCTTGTTGAGCTTGTTGAGCCAACCCAGTTGCTACTTTGGGTGCTGTCAAATGTATTGAACCCAAGCTGTCACTTCCTCAGCTGTGCTGAGCAATATTTTCCAGCACATTACTTGTCCAACCTGGGCTGCATAGGTTGAAGCCCAAATACTGGGCTTGCACTCTGCACAACCGAAGCCCACAATCAATTGCTGGGCTGACTGACCACACCAGCTGGGCTAACGAGAACCCAACCTGGGCTGCAACCAAATGTAACCCAGGGCTCACCAGGCTAACCCAACTAGGCTTAGCATTATAACTCAATTTGTACATTAACACGGGCTCTTGTTTCAAACCGAGCAACTGGGCTGCATAAGGCCGAGCCCACATAACCTCTATTTCTTGGGCTTAAACAAAACTGAGCCCACATCTCCGCGGGCTGTGCATATAGCTGAACCCAATCTGGGCTGCCAAACCAAACTGTCAACTGGGCTCAATCCACTTCTGGGCTACACACTTTGCAACAACCTGGGCTTCCCAAATAAACCAAATTCCCAACAAAACCAAAGCCCAATAAACCAAATTCTCACATAAACCAAAGCCCATTTTTTTTTGTAAGAATGTTAATGTTTCTGTACATTTTCATTGTATATAATCCAGTAGGACTTGTTAATTTTTTCTTTCTTGAATCGGTTGAGTCTTCTTGTGCATTTTTGTGCTAATCCGATATGATCACCACTGAGAATGTTGGATTTTGCCTTGATTAATGAAGCTCAACCTTGCTCCTGCCGACATCCGGTAATTTCTTCCCTTTTCTCTTATCAGCATAGTTCTCTCGGTATGTGCCTATTTAAAATTTTTCTATATGTCGACACATTGAGGACAATGTTTGATTTAGGTTTGGGGGTGCATTTGCATATTTTTGCATTTAGAGTTTTTAGTCTTTTATTTTACCTTTATTTTAGTCTTTTATTTAATCTTAACTCTTTTTGTAAAAACCTCCAACTCTTAGAGATTTTAGAGTCACTAGCATGCTTCTAGCTATGTTTACATAGAGATTCTGACCGAAATAATGTAACTTGGAAGTACTAGGAGAACACAATCGGGTTTCTTAGTTGATTAGAGCGTTAAAGTTGGATTTAACCATACTGGGAGGGCGAATTAGGTGTTGTTTAGATATTCGGTAGTAGAATTGTGATCACCCATAGTGGAGACTACCCATTTTACATCAAGTGAGGCACCAACCTTCAATTTTTTGCAACTTTCTAGAAAAGTCGTTAGAGTGTGTGTCACCTTACGTAAATTCGGGTAGGAATGGTGAGCTACCCAACTTCGCACCAATTTCAGCACTACTTTTGATCTCTTGAGTGCTAGTTTTTGTCAATCATGAGGGTGACGTCTAAAGATGAAAACTCCTTCTAAATACCGATTTGTAGTTAGCATCATTCTCTCTCTCAATCAAGCAAGACCCATAGAAACACATCATCGTCAAGAACTGAGCGAGAATCGAATATTGAAAGAAAAATTGATATAGTCCAAGGTTTATGTGCAACAAAGAAAAGAAAGAAAATAGGATGAGAATTAATGAAGTTTGTGAAAAATTGAGTTTATTGTTTTATTGTAACTTAAAAAAAAAAAAAAAAAAAATTGTGTGTTTATTTTCGTTTCATGTACTATGCTAGATAAAAAAAAAATAAAAAATAAAAATAAAAAATAAAAATAAAAAAAATAAAAAAAATAAAAAAAAAATATTATTATTCAAGTTTTTGTAAAGTTCAGAAGTTCGTCATCAACAGTTGAAGACCGAAGACCGAAGATTGAAGACGTTTCTATGGTTTCTTATGAGAGAGTGATATTAATTACCGATCGGGTGAGAAGTGAGTGAGTACTCCCACCCCTTGCTAATGGTTGATTTTCCTTCTTAGAGATCATTAGAAAAAGATTCTTTTGTCCACACTTTTGTGGAATCTCGAGATTTTATTTCGGAAGGTTATCCTTCTTACCTACAACGTGTGCAGGATTTCTCTCTTTATTCCGCCTGCACACATGAGAGACTAAAAAAGCGATCTTTTTGAGTGCAATTATCATAAAACCCTAATGGTGAGGTGAAGTCGAGGCTTATGATCACAATCGAATCCGAAGTTCTTTCATATGGTATGGTTACTTCTCGCTCGGCACTTAAGGATGAGAATGCGTTCTTCGATAGTTCTAACTTCTGTTACTAGCATGCAGAAACTCTATGTCCTCATAGCTTCTTGGAGGCTTGAGACTCTTTTACACTCGAAGTTGGAGAAGGTTTTGTGGGTACACCTCTTGTAAACCCTCACGAGACTACAACTCGTCCACTAGGGACACCTAGGGGTTTAAAGGCTTAGTGCATACGCTAAATGCATTCGAGAGACTGCGACGGGGGTATAGTTAGGATTTCTTATTTTTCTGTTTCACTTGAGGACAAGTAAAATTCAGGTTTGGGGGTATTTGATGAGTGCCAAATAGTGCATATTTATACACCTTTTTATTGGCATTTTACTCATCTTTTGCGCTTATAAATCATATATTATCCCGATTCTCAGTGTTTTCCTTGTTTTCAAGAATAAATATTTGTATTAATTAATTTTGTGTTTTTAGGTAATAAATAAACCTCGGAGAAATCAAGGAGCGAAGAAGTGGAGTCGAGCATCTATGGATGTAAAGCCAAAGCTCGCGCGCAATGCAGTTGCAACCCAACAAGTAGCAACTCATCTACAAGACATGGGCCCGAGCTAGACCCGACCCGCGACCCGATCCGAGCCCGTCCATCCCCGACCGTTCAGATCTTCCCAGCCGCATCCAACGGTCGCTGCCTCCATTCCATCAAAGACCGATGCCCCGTTTCACACCAAATCACTCCAATCCTCCCTACACCGTTCGAGATCTCACTCCATCGCATCCAACGGTCGCTGCTACGTTCTCATCAAACATTCTTGTGCCCGCCTTACACCCTATCAACCTAACCCTATACACCCCATCGAGACAACCCACTCTCTTCTCCATCTTCTCTTTCTTCCCACCAGACGAGCTCCGCTCCACCTTCTTCCCTCGACCAACCCTCATAGCAGCGCCACCCTCCATCTCCCGCCAAAGCCATCACCACCATCTCCTTTCCCATCACCACACCAACAACTCCTACACCTACGCCTCATCTCTAACCCTAGATATCACTTTCTTAGTTTCTACCAACCCTAGAAACTAAATCGGTGATAACTAGAGCTAGGGTTCACAATAAATCGAAGCAAGAGGAGTTCGAGGCGATTTGACACAAGAGGAGTGCGTTTGAGTATGGGTTCGAATTAATTTGCTTTTAATTTCTATTTTAAATTAAATCTAGGGTTTGGTATTTGGGGTATGAGTGCATGTATAAATATGAGTGTTGGGTGTTGATAGAGGACACGCCTGGATTAGCCAGTGCTGTCAATTAGATTTAATTTCTGTATCTTTCAGTTTTAATTTAGTTTGCTAGGGTTTCATGAAACCCTAATTCCATGTATGAATTCAACTCAGTTTGTGTTGTCTTGAGTGCTTAAATTTAGAGATAACTTCAATCTTAATACCCAACACTTTACTCTCACAATGGATACTTTAAATAGATCCATTGTAGTTAGACTACAACCGTGTTGTTGTATTGCAGCTCAACCCTTAGGCCCTAATACTAAACCAACACTGACAGATCCACAATTGTGCAATAACACTAGCAATACATACATTCTCTTAAATTTAAACCACTAACCCACTTTCCTGCCATATTACTTCTTCAACTTAAATCTCTTTTCAGTTTCTCTTGAAAAACAACACTACCTGTAGGAGCAGAATATCGCAGCAAGGACATACTTGCGAAGTCCTCACCAATGACATTTTGCGAGTGTCGCAGACTGATGACGCAATAGATGGAGGTGATAGAAACATGAAGAAAACGCGAAGATCTTGCGAAAACTAGAGCGTCTGCGAGATTTAACATTTATATTCCTGCGAAATGTCGCAAGGTAAATCCGAAATTAAGGGAAATATTAGTTGTACATGAGCTGTCATCCACTATGTAAACAATATATAAAGAGGAGAGCAGGAGAGAGAAAAGGGAGGATAATTTTGGTAGGAGAGAGAGAGAGATATTATTTTCAGAAAGAGATATTTTTAAAGAGAGAATAACTTTATTTTCTTTATCATCTTATTCCCCTAAAATTAGATCTAGAGCTCTACAAAATATCCATTAATGGAGATTGTAAATGTAATTCTTATGTAACCTCAACAATCATAGTGAAGAACCATGGATGTAGATCACATTGATCGAACCATGTAAAAAATCCTTGTGTCAATTTATATTTCTAGCACTTATATTTGAAATTTAGGTGATTAATAAGATTTAGATCTACAAAATATTATAGGGGGTGTGTTGTAGGAAATCCTGCAACTACATTTTTGGCGCTAGAAACAGGGACTGAACCTGTGGGTTTAAGAAATTTTAGAAAAATTGGCTACTGCTAGTGATGAATTCACTAGATCTACAAAATTAAGGGACGAAAATGGAAGTTTGCGTAAAGAATCTTCTTCTCGAGCAACAAATTTTGGATCTAAGACATCGCATAAGGAACAAGAGAAGGAAATATCGTTACAGCCCAATGGAAACTTAATTAAATACCTATGAGAAATTCACAAGTCAAGAAGTTACCAGGGGAAGAATTTGTGCATGTGCGAAGGAAAATGGGAACAGGGTTAAGAGAAATTATTCTTCATAAAGTTATTTCTTCTGTATGCTTGGTAGAATCTGGTTGATTGAAGTTAGCACAGCAACCAATTAGTCATTTGAAGGAAGAACCATCTCATCACCAGCCATCTATCTGCGAGATTTAAATATATCATCTCGCAAAAAGAAGTCTTGCCAATCAGTGAACGAACGACATATCAAAAGGGAATATTCTTAACTCTAATCTCATAGATTTTAATATTAAATTTTTAGAATTGTATCTTAATTTGCGAGTACATCAACGCACTTGAAATAATAGCTTTGACGATCAATTGCTAACTTGAAACATGAGTCCCAGGTACATATAATCATCTCAAGAAATGTAACTTGCAAACGAAGGATGAAACGGGACAACAATGAATGCATCTCGCAAAGAGACAAACCAGCTGGAACGCTAGCAAAGAGACAAACCCAATGGAAGTCAATAACAGGAGCCAGTAAATCACGGATGATCAAAGCTCCAACAATATCAACTTGACAACAGCAGTTCGCAACAACAACAGGAAGATATTTACTACGAAATCGTAAAGAAACACAACAGCTTAATGGGACCAGCAAGTTAAAATTCTGCCATTTCGGAGAACGATGTGCTACCAAATACTCAAATATACAAGTAAAGGAAAAGAAAGAAATAATCAATAACCAAACTGGCGAAGAAGAATTCTCATTAACGCGGACCAAACGTTGTCATTATTGACAAATTAAACCAATCTTCATAAAACTCTTGCGAAGACAACAAAATTCACAGCTTTCCAAAGCATTACTACAGTTACTCATTTACTCCAGAACATCTACCATTACAACGAAGAAGATCATTTCAAACTCGTCAACTATTCTACATACGCGAAGATAAAGCTTCTCTCTGCGAAGACAACTTCCGTTCTTGAAGTCTGCACATTTCATCAGAAGGAGCGACGAAGAAGTGAAATGGGCTTTCCTTTAGATTTGAGACACTCACATTGGTTAAGACTCAACATGCGAAGATAAAATCCCACTTTGAAGAAGATAGGAGACGTCAGAAGATGAGAAAATATAGTTATCAACAAAACTTATTTTATCAAAGAAGAAGAAGTATAGTTAAAATATAGTTACTGATATTGTTCTTGGTGAAATGACTTCGCAGTTGAGAAGAAGTATTGCTCCTTTGTTATTGTAAAACCAGCGAAGTTAATAACAGGATCGAAGATAACAACTCCAACGAAGACAAGTGATGAGAGGGAATCCCACCAGTTTTGCGAAGAAGATATCAGAAGCAACTAGCGAAGTTCATAATCTCGACTCAATGATATCGATCACATCAACTAGCCATAGTGGATGATACTTCATGCAAAGCTAGGTCATTGTGTACGACAGGGAAGCTCAAGGACAAAAATCCAAATAAAAGCTATAGTGCAAAGATATATAATCAACGGTACATCGGACCAATTCACAGCACAAAAGAAAACAACATGAAAAATATGTAAAGAAGAAGGAATGACGGAAAGGAAGAACAACAGAACACATCCGGCGATGAAGAGAAGTACAATGAAAGAGGCCAACATAGCCATGCGAAGAAATCCACAATAAGAACAAGAGCGAGTATATTAATCAATGAAAGTCACTAAGAGCAAAATAATACAGACGGTGAGAATTCTTTATGTAAGCTTCGCAGGAGTAGCCAAGGGCAAAGGAAAGACAACTTCAAAGACTTCAAAAATGCGTAAAGCAAGCGAACTTCAAATACTTCAAAGACGCCCAGGGAAATAAAATCAGCCATTCAAAGAAGAACAAAACAAAGAAGCTGGAAAGGCCATCCAATCTCATCCGGCAGTAGTAGCAGGCGAAGATAAAACTCAACCAAGCATCGCAAGCAGCATGAAAGAATCAATATGAATCAGGAAGTGAAAGAATACATCAACAGACTCAACAAAGTAGGATCGATGTCAACCAGCAGCGTGAAGAATTATCCAACGTGACGAGACCGCAAGGAACAATCATAAGAAAGCAAGCCCAGCGAAGTATACTCACATGTTTAAGTCTCAAACACCACCAACAAGGAAATATGAAAGCCTCCTATACAACTATAAACAACGATCTATAGCAGACATCATATCAAAGTGGACAATGATGCTGCGAAGAGGACAATGATGTTGCGAAGAGAACATATTTAAACACTGCGCGAAGAGAGCTAACAAGGATGCTTAGAGTAACAAAACAAAGACGAAAAAAAAAAAAAAAGTTACAGAAGCCATAATCACTAGATCACTGACTTGGAAGTAGAAGGAGAAAAAGACGAAGACAAAATTTATACAAAGCATGACATGAAAAGAATAAGTTAAGTGAATCTTACTACTACTTCACAAACAGTAGTTCGCACAGTTGGTCTAGGCAGTAAAATCCAAGCATAAGGTCGTGGGTTCGAGTCTTCCCCTTCGCACAGAATTTTTTGCTTTGCAGACGTTTACCTTGCGGACATTTGCAGCAAAAATGAACACTTTGCAGATGTTCAATTCCTTCGCAAAGATGCTTACTTCCCAAATATCAGCGTGAAGAAGAAATGAATAGCAGGCAAGCCCAATTCGTCCAAGCCCATTAAAGTTCACCCAACAGTAAACAAAATACCAAGGTTTAAGTTTGCACAGAAGTTGTACAGTTGCGAACTTTTAGTACAATTAGTTGGTCAGAGGCATGAATTTGGCATTTCATTACTTCAAAAGATCTTTGATTATTTCGCAAAGAAGAGAATTGACGATTACCTCGCAAAGAATGAAGAAAAGAATGATTATTTCGCAAAGAATGGAGAAAAGAATGATTATTTCGTTAAGAATGATTGAAAGAAATGACAGAAATGAAAGAATGAGTGAAGGAAGTGACAGAAATGAAAGGATGAATGAAAGAATTAAGACATGCGATAGTTTCGTAGAGATAATGGAAATGCGATAATTTCGCAAAGATAATGAGAAGAGATAATAAAAAATGAATGATTGAACGAATTGACAAAAATGAATGAATGAGTGAATGGGACGAACCTTTATGGCGTACACCCTAGTTCGCGAATGATATTTCGTAAGAGGCAAATGTAAGACCTAAAGTGCGTCATATAAGGGGTATCTCTTGACATGGCTCAGGGAAAAGGTTACACCGCTCCTGGAACCTGAGTTATGGAGATTTGGGGCCCATGAAAGCCTATCCGGGAGAGATACCTTGGATTTCCAACTATATATATAAGGTTATACTCTGGTTGGACGCCCGAGGATCTCTTCCAAGGAGTCAATGTATGCTCAAGGCGCCGAGGTACACGGTTGAGCCAAGAGTGCCTGGGGCATTTGAAGTGTCTCGGCCATTCTTGGCAAGTCTTGGCACATGCTGCACTCGGCCCGAAGAAAACTCCACTTAGGGTGCGGTCTCGTAACCATAAACCCTATAGGTATAAGGGATAAGAGGCTGCGAAAACAACTAGTTGTTGTTAAGACCGGATGGGAGGAGCTAGTCTTGTATGGCCGATGTACGCCTCCTTGAAGGGGCAACCAGGGAGATGATAAGGGCGGCACCCTCCATTAGGGAGCTGATAAGTGTCTTAAGACGCAAATGTCATGAGGCTTTGTTTTCGCAAGAAAATTTAGGCTTGTCATATTTGTGCAATGATCCTGAAGAGGCAATAATACTAACGCGAGGATAAGACGAGATCAAGGGGTTTTTACATGAAAATGTAAGGACGTCCTGCGATTTCGTCGCAAAATGGCAATGTCATGGGGCTTTATGTTCGCAAGAATATTTAGGCCTATCATATTGTCGCAAGAAAAATATCCTGCAGAGGCAAAAATACTAAAGAAATAATAAGGCAAGATCAATGGGTCTTTGCATGAAAGTGTAAAGACGTCCTGCGATTTTGTCGCAATGACGAGGGGTGGCAAAATAAGACCTTTAACTAGGAAGGCAAAATAAGACCACACAAAAATGAGTAAGCAAATAAGCTTGCGAAAGTGATTATATGTAAACAAATAAGTTTGCGAATATATACATGAAAATGAATCTGAGGCAGAGAAAATAATAAAGAAGTATATTTCGGAATCTCTCAGAAGTATTATTCAGAATCTCTCAGCAGCACTATTTAGAATCTCTCAAGAGTATTATTCAGCATCTCTCAGCAGAACTATTTAGAATCTCTCAGGAGTGTTATTCAGAATCTCTCAGCAGTAATATTTATAATCTCTCAAGAGTGTTATTCAGAATCTCTCAGCAATACTATTTAGAGTCTCTCAAGGTATTATTCATAATTTCGCAGAGACATTCATAATTTCGCAGAAGTATTCTTAATTTCGCAAAATGAGTCGAATTTCTCAGAATGTGATTATTTTGCACAATATGGTTATTTCACGCAATTATTTCGTAAAGTTATAAGCAACTTGAAGAGATTATACTATCGCATGAGCACAAAACATGAGACAGAAGTAAAATGAGAATGAAGACACAACTCCCTCATTCAACATTTTCTCAAAGATTCTACCTTCATAGATAAAGAACAGAGGCAACGATGGACTACCGAGAAAGCATTTTATGTTCTTTATCTTCTCGGCAAGAATCATTTCCAAAATGGGCGTTCGCTAATGAATAACAAGAATCCTCATCAAAAATGGAGTAATAATTTCGCATGAATAGAGGCAATACTTATTACTCGCATTCAAGGATGGATACTTCATATACTTCTTCAAGGATACTTCATACTTCGCATATTTCAAGGGTTGATACTTCTTATTTATTTCTTAAAGCTTCGGAACTTCGCAAAAGAATAGAGGCAAGTACGTACTTTTCAAGAAAAGTATTCTTTCGCTCGTTCCTTCATCAACAAAAACCAAAGACCATTACAACAAAGAGGATTATTCCTTAAAGATCGCTCTTCAAGCAATATTCAAGGAAAAAGAGGCAAGATGTAGGAGCAGAATATCGCAGCAAGGACATACTTGCGAAGTCCTCACCAATGACATTTTGCGAGTGTCGCAGACTGATGACGCAATAGATGGAGGTGATAGAAACATGAAGAAAACGCGAAGATCTTGCGAAAACTAGAGCGTCTGCGAGATTTAACATTTATATTCCTGCGAAATGTCGCAAGGTAAATCCGAAATTAAGGGAAATATTAGTTGTACATGAGCTGTCATCCACTATGTAAACAATATATAAAGAGGAGAGCAGGAGAGAGAAAGGGGAGGATAATTTTGGTAGGAGAGAGAGAGAGATATTATTTTCAGAGAGAGATATTTTTAAAGAGAGAATAACTTTATTTTCTTTATCATCTTATTCCCCTAAAATTAGATCTAGAGCTCTACAAAATATCCATTAATGGAGATTGTAAATGTAATTCTTATGTAACCTCAACAATCATAGTGAAGAACCATGGATGTAGATCACATTGATCGAACCATGTAAAAAAATCCTTGTGTCAATTTATATTTCTAGCACTTATATTTGAAATTTAGGTGATTAATAAGATTTAGATCTACAAAATATTATAGGGGGTGTGTTGTAGGAAATCCTGCAACTACACTACCAACTCAGGCAATTCTGCAAACTCAATTTGAATCCCAATAGCAACATCATCGTCACTCCCGACAACTCATAACTTACATTCATTAACTCAACAAACCCAGCATTCATCTAAACTCAGTTCATTCAATACTCAATAATAACACCATCCTTCATTCTCCCTGTAAATCACATACATCACAACAACGTAGTTAAACACTAAACAATCTGCAGCTCCACCAGCCACTATAATTCACTATCAATTTGACTTTTCCTTGCAACTTAACAATCTTTCTACTAATTCAACATCATCATTAACAATGGTTTACAACTCCATATCCACAGTAAACCCTTTTTCAATTCTTATATCATCCACAACTTCAAAAACTCAAAACTAAAATGAAAAGATAAACTAAATTTACTAATAAAAACAATTACCTCGATTCAGTAATACTCAGGAAACTGAACTCAAGTTCTTCTTCACCTGAATCGATTCATCATCTCGTACCCTGACTAACAACAACTCTTCAACCCGCGTCATCATCTTTGATTCTATTCTGAAAACCCTGTAACCAATTATGAATCCTCTATTTTCTAATTCGAGTTCAAGACATGATTCCAACTTCTCATATCGACCATACCCATCACTAATCTTTCCTCAAACTCCCAATTACATCTTCTATTTCTTCTTAATCTCAATTTAGGAGAGAACAGAAACCTTAATTCATTGACGCTTCACAGAACAATTCCATGTTATCAGTTTAACTTCAACCATAAACTCCAATTCGTTTAATCCCTCAATACCCATCTCCAATCAATCTTCTAAACCCTCAATCAACTCAAGAAACCTAATTTCACTTCATCTTTTCAAAAACCCTAACTTCTGATTCTTCATCAACACAACTCTGCCTGATCGATTAGACAACAACCCTTTCGATCTCCATCTATCAACAACCCGAATCACCTAAAAATTTCAACATGCACTCAACATCAATCTCAAAACCATAATTCTTCAATTCATCACTAAACCAACTTCAGACATCAATTGAACAGTAACCCGATCGTCCTTCATCTACTAACAACTCTGCAAACCAACCAATCAATTCCCTTCGAACTCAGAATCTAACTAAAAACCCTAGTTCTGCTTCTCCCCAATTCATATTTTTTTTAATCTTCTTCAAGCTATAATCGAACACCACCACCAACAGTTACTACATAATCCTTCCCTTCTTTATTCGATCTCCCAATCACTAAACTGATTTCTCAAAACATCACTCGACCGAAGAACATAAGAAGCAGAGAAGCGAGAGAGAGAAAGAGAAAGAAAAAAGAAAATGAATGATTTCCTCGATCTGGCGTAGGTGATAAGACCAAAGGAATTACTAGGAAACCAACGCTCTGGATAAGGGCTGCCAAGGTCGGTCCACGGGAAAAAAAAACTAATTTGCCCTTCAAACAAATCCGATGATATATTCTTCGTCCGGTATTCAAATATCATGTTCGAGTAGTCCATTCCGCATAACTTTTCGAGACCTATTCAAAGATACTAGTTTCGTATCTAAATTATTGTTAGATTAATTTCTATTAATTAACGTTCTTGATAAACTAATCGAGTTATTAACGGCTAAGACGTCTCTTGACTAGTCTAATAGCGTTGACGTGCTTGAGGGTCTTTACATTCTCCCCACCTTATACATTTTCGTCCTCGAAAATCAAATCATCCTTATGGTCTTCGAAAACTCCCCACCTTATAGAATAATTATATCTCTTATCTAAGCGTAAAAACAACATGAAACAAAGCACGAACCTATAAGGCTTTCTACAGCTAAAATTTGTGGCTCTAGGTACAATAGACTAGCTTCTATTTCAATAAGTTACTGGTTCAAATTACGAGGGAAGATATTCTATAATAATGTTTTTAAGTAAAATTTAGGATCTATCAGTTCACTAATAGAAGCAAGTCTCTCTTCTATGCCTAGTGATACAAGAATGCAGTTGCCCTGTCTAGGTTCACGACGCATGACAATGCCTACCTACTTAACAAGTATCACCCAAAAACATCAGAATTACCAACTTCATTATTCCCCAGTGCTGGATTAACTAAGTATTAATTTATTTAAAATTAATTAGTCTCTAAAATTTTATCGTAACTGGTGTAAGTCTGATAAATGTACTTTGTAAAATATATAAACATTTCACATCATTTTAAGCAATTTAATCTTCAAAAATTATTTTCTTTTATTTTATCGATATAAGTAATCCAATTTCAATTCCACGTCAATTTATAATATCTGATATTTTAAATTTAGTGTAATACCATATATAAATTTTCCAAATATAATCTACTATAAATTTCCTACTATCCTAATTATTCAAATACTATTATCAACTGTATTATTATTTTCACTATTCTTAAGTTGATAGTCCAGTTGGTACACTAAGCCTTAATCTTCTAAAAATAGTTTTACATTCACGTAAGGATTGATATAACAGATTTTATTTATTCAGATTGAATCCATATATTGTATCTTGTTAAATTTTGGCGTTGGTAATTTAATATGGTCTAAATTTGAGTCTGCATAAAATTATAATATATCCTAATAGTCTTTAGATTTTGCTATTAGTAATAAATATCTTATTCATAGGAAAATTTATTCTCCTCTAAGCCTAATTTTGTACTAAGCATTCAAGTACTATAAATATCACTTCATGTGTATAATTTAGTGATTTAGTGAATCATTTATTGGACTATAGATAATCTAGGTATAAGATTGTTAACAAGTTTAGTCTTTTATATTGTACATTATATGACTTCACATTCTTAATCCTACCTAATAAGTCTTATATTATCTATCTGGTTTGAACGCAAAACACATAATTCTAATTTGTTATAATTAGTTATCTTTGCAAAACTTAACCGTAGATGAGCACTAATAATTTTTCCATAGTTATTTAATCCCAATCATTATTTTATTGTTATATACTTTTTAATAAGATTTTAGTTTAAGTTATGCTCAATAAAATACTAATTTAAATTCTAACAGTTTAACTTCGTCATACTAATTTTCCATTTCAAAAGATGATTGAGTCTATTTACAAAGAAGGACTCTATCGATATATGAATTTATTTTCTTTTAATTTTAATATTACACTAAGCATCTGAATACTATTATTACTACTTTATGTCTATTTGTTTCATTTTAAAGATTTACTGGATCATTTGTTAAATTAAAGATAATTTCGGTATAAGATTAGTAACAAGTTGAGTATTTTTATTTTGTATATTGTGTCCTCGCTTCCTTAAATCTAGCGCTAACTAAGTATCTTATTAAATTTCTAGTTTAAACACAAAACATATATTTCTAATTTTTTTATTAGTTTAATTTACATATATAAACGCTATTAATTTCCATACATATTTAATCATAATTATTATTTTTATTGTTATATATTCTTATTGAGATTTTAGTTAAATTAAGTTTAATATGATACTACCTGATAAATGTTAACGTTATTTTATCAAAAATATTTTAATATGATTTATAATATTTTTCTAAAATTAAAATCATTATTACTGTTATTATCATCTATGATTACTATTATAGTGTCTTTATTATTAACACCGATTGTTCGACTACTATTATTCAAACTACTCTTGCAATTATTATTAAGTCCCAAAAATATTATTAACATTTATGTAATTATAAAAAATTGTTGATTCTACGTATAAGTCAAGGTAATCATTAAGTTTATATGTGATTTTCAATATTTAACAATAAAACTAATCTTATTATTTTTATAGTACTAGATTATCTACATGTTCATACTTTTTAAATTAATTATTCTCAAATCCTTATTAACTAAAGTTATTGGTGTATCCTACAATTTTTACTTCAATACATAAACAAACAACCAAACAAACAAATCAATCGATCAAATAATTATTTTAATTATTGATGGTTTTTAGTGAATTAAGATTTATCTCACAAACCCAACCCGGTTCTAAACTAATCTATTTCACTAACTAGCACTGGCTATTTATATCTTTTCCCATTTAAGATCTAATAGTGAGCTCTGATACCAACTTGTAGCGCCCCCAAAGCTAGCAGCTGACTAATCCAAGAGATTAACTAAATACAGAGGCACTAAGATTCTAAATTATATACTTTAGTATTCAATTAAGAAATCTGCTAAAACACTTAACCCAAAGACTAGCCCCACTCTGAAATATATACAAAACTTCTCTCAAATGATAATATACAATAGTCATATGGTTTATAAATAGAACATATAACATAATAAACATAACCGAAGTCAACCAACTAACGAACTCAACTCCTCGAAGCTTCCGCTGCGCAACTCTGATCTGTCTCTGAAACTGAAAGTGGGAATGGGTGAGCACATCATCCCTAAAAGGGGTGCCCGGTAGGAATAACATTTAACTTTCAAGTAATTATTGGAAATGATTTGAAATATTTTCCCTAAACACTAAAACACAACCAATTTCACTTAGATAAAAAATCATGTATATGGATCTAACTCCTTCCAAACAATTTACTAATATGGTGACTCGTCCCGCACCTAGTTATTGCAATAAAAGTAAGTAGGTATAAATGAAGGAGCAATATCCTATATACCACAGATGGAAACCCTCAGTTTCCAAACAATCAAATGGAAATTCTTATTTCCCGAACAATTCATGAAGTCATCAAGTCATTACAATTCCTTTCCAGGCAATGGAAAGATTAAAAAGAAATAACAGAACTTCGTAATTCAAAGTTAAACAATGCATGAAAAACCACAATCAGACAATGCATGAATTTATTAAACATAAACTTTGGTAAAAGAAAACAACAATAATCACAAAAGAGTTAAATATAAATTCCCACCTCTTTTGATGACAAGCCACGCCTACCTCGAGATCCACGATCCACTGGTTCATCCTTGAATTGATCGTTGTTAATATGGACTAACTGTTAATCACACAAGAAGTCTAAGAATCTAGCCAAAAGGCTCACACAAGAACCATACAAGTCTATCTAAGCCCAAGTCCACTAAGCCAACTCATTAACCTAAGGCCTAGTCCATCTGAGTCAACTAACGGTCAAAGTGACAGTCAAGGGTCAACTAACAATCAACGTCCATAGTCAAGGTCAGGTCAAGGTCTAACTATTCTGGTCAAACGAATCAAGACTGGGTTAACTCAGTCACCGAGACTCGATTCGGGTGAGTCGGTGAGTGGACTCGGTCAGACAACTGAGTCAGACTGAATTTGTTCAGTCATACAACTAACACTTCAGGCCTTAGCCAAAGAACAGACTAAAGGTTCTTACATATTTACATTCCTACAATCCTCATTACAAACAAATGTATACATTTCAATTAAACTTCTTGATTAAACTTCAACTACAAACTTAGCTTTACCTGCAAATGCAGTAGCAAGCTTCCAATGAGAAGATTCATTTCAACATAAACTAATTCAGATTCCTCTTCTTATCTACACTTCAACAATACATTCAGTTATCAGAATGTCATAATCCAATATACAATTGTAATTTAAGCTTTACCTGCCATTGCAGTACCAAGCCATATCTAAAAACAACATAAGCAACACATTCATCTCCAAGTTGTTCAGCTATATCTTAATCAATTCTTCATCAATACATACACTCCATATCCATCTCATAACACAATTTCAACCACCCCTACATCTGTGAACACCAACACTGACAGATCCATAATTGTGCAATAACACTAGCAATACATACATTCTCTTAAATTTAAACCACTAACCCACTTTCCTACCATATTACTTCTTCAACTGAAATCTCTTTTCAGTTTCTCTTGAAAAACAACACTACCAACTCAGGCAATTCTGCAAACTCAATTTGAATCCCAATAGCAACATCATCGTCACTCCCGACAACTCATAACTTACATTCATTAACTCAACAAACCCAGCATTCATCTAAACTCAGTTCATTCAATACTCAATAATAACACCATCCTTCATTCTCCCTGTAAATCACATACATCACAACAACGTAGTTAAACACTAAACAATCTGCAGCTCCACCAGCCACTATAATTCACTATCAATTTGACTTTTCCTTGCAAGTTAACAATCTTTCTACTAATTCAACATCATCATTAATAATGGTTTACAACTCCATATCCACAGTAAACCCTTTTTCAATTCTTATATCATCCACAACTTCAAAAACTCAAAACTAAAATGAAAAGATAAACTAAATTTATTAATAAAAATAATTATCTCGATTCAGTAATACTCAGGAAACTGAACTCAAGTTCTTCTTCACCTGAATCGATTCATCATCTCGTACCCAGACTAACAACAACTCTTCAACCCGCGTCATCATCTTTGATTCTATGCAGAAAACCCTGTAACCAATTATGAATCCTCTATTTTATAATTCGAGTTCAAGACATGATTCCAACTTCTCATATCGACCATACCCATCACTAATCTTTCATCAAACTCCCAATTACATCTTCTAATTCTTCTTAATCTCAATTTAGGAGTGAACAGAAACCTTAATTCATTGAAGCTTCACAGAACAATTCCATGTTATCAGTTTAACTTCAACCATAAACTCCAATTCGTTTAATCCCTCAATACCCATCTCCAATCAATCTTCTAAACCCTCAATCAACTCAAGAAACCTAATTTCACTTCATGTTTTCAAAAACCCTAACTTCTGATTCTTCACCAACACAACTCTGCCGGATCGATTAGACAACAACCCTTTCGATCTCCATCTATCAACAACCCGAATCACCTAAAAATTTCAACATGCACTCAACATCAATCTCAAAACCATAATTCTTCAATTCATCACTAAACCAACTTCAGACATCAATTAAACAGTAACCCGATCGTCCTTCATCTACTAACAACTCTGCAAACCAACCAATTCCCTTCGAACTCAGAATCTAACTAAAAACCCTAGTTCTGCTTCTCCCCGATTCATATTTCTTTTAATCTTCTTCAAGCTCTAATCGAACACCACCACCAACAGTTACTACATAATCCTTCCCTTCTTTATTCGATCTCCCAATCATTAAACTGATTTCTCAAAACATCACTCGACCGAAGAACATAAGAAGCAGAGAAGAGAGAAAGAGAAAGAAAAAAGAAAATGAATGATTTCCTCGATATGGCGTAGGTGATAAGACCAAAGGAATTACTAGGAAACCAGCGCTCTGGATAAGGGCTGCCAAGGTCTGTCCACGGAAAAAAAAAAAACTAATTTGCCCTTCAAACAAATCCGATGATATCTTCTTCGTCCGGTATTCAAATATCATGTTCGAGTAGTCCATTCAGCGTAACTTTTCGAGACCTATTCAAAGATACTAGTTTCGTATCTAAATTATTGTTAGATTAATTTCTATTAATTAACGTTCGTGATAAACTAATCGAGTTATTAACGGCTAAGACGTCTCTTGACTAGTCTAATAGCGTTGACGTGCATGAGGGTCTTTACAATAACATTGATTTCAAACCCTGATTTGAAGACTATATAAAGGAGAACTCTAGCAACTGGTAAACCTAATCCCCACACCTCCTGTGTGATACTAGTTGCGACTAGAGTCGATTCTCCTTAACCTTAGGTTTTTCTAAAACCCAGTAGGTTGACGACTTATAGACTTCATTGGGATTGTGAAGCCATACCCAACTATTTTCTCTGTAGTTGCGTGTTCTGATCTTGTTGTTTTCTATTGTGATTGAGTATTATCTTCTTTAAGATTTGCTCGAGATTTATTCTCCGATAGGCAAGATTGAAAAGTAGTTACAAACACCTTCGTATCATCGTTTGTGATTCCACAATATCTTGTTTCGTTAATCGATTAATATTATTGTGAGCTGATTGATAATACTAGGCTGTTCTTTGGGAATATAAGTTTGGTTTATCAATTGGTTCATGTTCACCTTGATTTATCAAAATACGGAACAAAACTCGTAGGTATATCTGTGGGAGACATATTTATCTATTCAATAGACTTTTCTGTGTGATACATATTTTTTTTATTAAGTCTTCAACTTTGGGTCGTAGAAACTCTTAGTTGTGGGTGAGATCATATAAGGGAATCAAGTTCGCAGAATCCGGTGTGGTTCTAGAGGCGTGAGGAACGCAATTGTACCTTGATCAGTGTGAGATTGGTTAGGGCTCATTCACATTCCAATCCGAAGTTAACTTGGAGTAATCTAGTGTCTGTAGCGTCTTAATACAGTGTGGTGTTCAATCTGGACCAGGTCCCAGGGTTTTTATGCATTTGCGGTGTCCTCGTTAACAAAATTTCTGGTGTCTGTGTTATTTCTTTTCCGCATTATATTTTCTATATAATTGAAATATCACAGGTTGTGCGTAGTTCAATCTGTTAGAGCATAGCTCGGTTGAACCCACCAAGCGTTGGTATGTTAAGTTTGGTTGTCATATTTTAGTGAATCAAAACTCATTTAAAGAGTAGCTTGATTATGTACTAGAGACAACTTCGTATAAGTTAGACTAGAAAGTCTAGCTGGGATTATGAGACATACAAGTATTACTCGAAGACTTGAAGAATGTGAAGAAGTAACAAGCTACAACGACGACATCATCCTTCCTCTTGAGGTTAGTAATATTTTGACTTGAACTGTTTCATTCCTAACGTATCTTTCAAGTCGTGATATATTGAAAACATAATTGCGAAGCTGTGAATGATTATACTCTAGTAGTAAGACATGATCACATGATCCTGGTGTTAAGGAATTAGGATACGAAGTATAACACTTATCTTTTGAACTTCGTACATAAGACATCGACATAATCGTATGAATGCTATTGTGATTATGTGTATGGGTAGAGGTGAATATTTCGTCCTAGGAAACAATGCTTACATTTGTTTAAAGGAAGTACATTCATGAACTTGTTTATGAATCGAAAGGGAAATCGCTAAGCTTATTGGTATTGTTATTCATTGCATATCTTTGGATTACCAATATGTGTGAGTTAGTAGAACCGATAATAACTTGTTGTGTATCTTGGTAAAACTAATCACAGTTCCTGACTTATGTATTGGTATGACTTTTATTAGTGTAACCGATCCTAAGTAATCACCTGAGTTGGTATGATCGATATTTGTAATTGGTGTGACCGATCCTAGTAATTAGTGTGACCGATCACAAAAGAGTTGTGTAATCGATGGCGTAACCGGTCCTGGTAATTGGTGTAACCGATCCTAGCTAGTGACTTGTGTAACCGATCACAAGTAATACTATGAGAATATGGTAACCGGTCCTGGTAATTGATGTAACCGATCCTGGTAACTGATGTAACCGGTCCCAGTAACCATGTTAAGGTAGAACCGATCCTTGTGTTTGGTAAAACCGTAAACCCATGATTAGTGAATTGATATTTGATCAATCACATAGTTGTTCTTGGAATACATATGAACCAATTATAAACTTGTTTGGAAGTGTGGTATAATCGATTACAAGATTGTAAATATGAAAAAGGATTTACAAAGAAAAGATGTCGACATACTTTGAACAGGTTCAGTAACTCTTATCTTTTATTGTTCAAAGATATTCCTTAATAACTCAAGGAGATCCCGGACCGAAATAAATTAAGAATTATTTAATTAAGGTTGTTAGTTTTATATGCTTTTAATTACCATCAATTAAATGCATATCTCTGGAAAATAAAAATTGGTAATGTGCATTTACTAATTGGAGATTTTCTAGTGAGATTTCGGAAATATTGGACAGAGCATTTCCAGGAATTATGAAAACCGAGTTTGGGCATTTATTACATATCTTAAGAATAATTCGGTTTTGGAAATTCCTTGGTGTCCAAACATCCTTGGTCTATAAATACCCAAGTTTGCATTTTGAGCAAACTATCCTAAGAGCCAGGAAAACTTCATCTTCTTGTTGTTTCTGGTGGAGTCGTCTATCCGGAGAGGAAAGTACCCTAATTAGGCGAAATCTCTTACGACCGCTCGTTTAAAGACTTTTGTGGGATCAAGAAGCGATCTACGAGTACCGTTGGTGGGAAACTGGATAATTGCGGTTTATTTTAGTTTTCGATTGATTTGATTGACTAACGGTTTTTGAAATTTGATTGCACCTAGTTTGTTTATTCTTGAGAATCTTCTCTTCTGATATAAGATTCACTCAAACTAGATCAAAGTGTCGACGGGATCTTTAGAACTGTTTGTAGATCTAAAGACGTCTTGTGATAATCCATTGTTAACAGCCTCCGTTCTTTGTGTGATTGATCACAAGAGATTCAAGTGGTGTTGTGCAGGTGTTTATTGAAGATTAAAGAAGATTTGAAAACAAAGAAGATTTCTGATTTGGTTTCTATATCTTTGGGTGTGCACAAACCTTGATCGGTTGGGATCCAACTAGAATCGGATTTATTCGATTGTTTAGTTGTGTAAGATCAGCATCACCTTATAGTTTCTTGTATGAATCTATATTGACTGATTTCAAATCTAAACTCTACTACTTCGGTAGTTGTTGGATAAATTGATCTAACCAGGAAAAGGAGTTTATTGGTTAAATGGAAGAGCCTTTGCATATGACATGAGATATCTTCATCTGAAAGAATCAAGAGAGTTGTTACCAAACAGATTTGTTGTTCCGTTACTGTTTGGAATACGATCCAAAGGAATTGTTCCAGTGCGTGCACTTATTGAATGTCAGAAGCGCATGGATATTGAAGAAACTAAGTGAAAGAATATAAAGATTGATGTATGTATTTCTACAATTATCAAAATCAATATTCTCACAAAGAAGTGCAACACTTGACTTTTCGTCTTCATTAGAATCATAGTTATCAGACATTTCATCAAGAGTTGCAGCTAGACCTTTGTTCCCAGTGTATTTTTTACGATTTGGACACTCATTTGCAAAATGAGCAAAACCTTTACACTTAAAGCACTGAGGCATATCCTCGTCATCAGTCATCAATATCCCTATTTTTCGTAGGAACACGATTATGAGGTTTAACTGATGACCTAGGTTTATCTCTGGAGAATCGTTTACTTCTCTTCAAAAGAAGATCCCTAAACTGTCTTGTGATCAACGAGACTGACTTGTCAAGATCTTCATCTGATGAATCAACCTCGGAAAGATCATCTTCAGAGATGCAAACACTTTTACTTTTGTCAAGTAATTTAATGTTCTTTTGTGCTTTGAAAACAACATCCTTTCCGGATTTGGATGTATGCTCATGATCAAAGATCTTTAGCTTCCCAACCAGAGTATTTCTGGAAAGAGTTGCAAGGTTATTACCTTCAACGATGGCATGCTTCTTAGAATCGTATCTAGATGGCATCCACCTGAGAATTTTCATCACAATGTCCTTTTCAGGAATAGTCTTACCCAATGCAAAAGATGCATTAACAATTTCAGACACTTTGTGATTAAACTCATCAAATGAATCTTCATATGCCATACGAAGGTTTTCCCAATCGGAATTTAGGTTTTGAAGCCTGGCTTCCTTTTCACAAGTATTCCCTTCAAATACGGTTTCTAAGATATCCCAAGCATCTTTAGACCGAGTGCACGTAGTCACATGGTGCTGAAGATCTGGGTTAATGGCATGGATGATAGCATTTAACCCTTCAGAATTTTGCTTTGCAGCGAGAATCTCGGTAGGTTCATATGCACCAATATCCTTAAGAACAGTTGCATCCCCTTCTGCAACAACCGGAGGATTATAGCCATTAACAACATAAACCCCGGGACCTAGTCCATCTTTGAACACCACAATGTATTAAGCCGCTACAGACACTAGCCTACTACCAATGAACTTCGGACTGGACTGTAGTTCAACCCTAATCAATCTCACACTGATTCAAGGTACAATTGCGCTTCTTACATCTCTGATCCCAACAGGATACTACGCACTTGATTCTCTTAGCTGATCTCACCCACAACCAAGAGTTGCTACGACCCAAAGTCGAAGACTTGATAAACAAATCTGTCTCACACAGAAAAGTATATTGGAATAGATAAATCTGTCTCCCACAGAAATACCTACGATTTTTTTTCCATCTTTTGATAAATCAAGGTGCACAGGAACTAATTGATAAACCAGACTTATATTCCCGAAGAATAGCCTAGTATTATCAATCACCTCACAATAATCTTAATCGTATGGTAGCGAAACAAGATATTGTGGAATCACAAAAGATGAGACGAAGATGTTTGTAACTACTTTTAATCTTACCTATCGGAGATAAATCTCAAGCAAATCTTAGCAAAGACAATACTCAATCACAATAGTAGAAGTAAGATCTCGAACACGCAACTACAAAGAAAATAGTTGGTCCTAAGCTTCACAATCCCAATGAAGTCTTCAAGTCGTTAACCTACAGGGTCTCGTGAAAAACCTAAGGTTAAAGGAGAATCCACTATAGCTTATACAACAAGTATCACACAGGAGGTGTGGGGATTGGTTTCCCAGTTGCTAGAGTTTTCCTTTATATAGTTTTCAAATCCGGGTTTGCAATCTAAGTTACCTTGGTAACAAATCATTCAATATTCACCGTTATATGAAAACCTGATTAGATTCAAGCTAATATCTTTCAACCGTTAGATCGAACTTAGCTTGTTATAGACAAATGAAATGTATCTTCATTTAGGTTTATATAATCGTACCTAAATGTGTACACCATGTTGGCTCAACAGTAGTTAACCGATGTTAGCTATATGAACACTCTCATATCAACCTTATTCATCTTAACCATAACTAGTTCAAATGACTCAAATGAAACTAGTTAAAGAGTTTTTCAATTGTTATATTCTCATCAAGTATACAAGAACACAATCGAAGCAAAATTGGTTTGATTCACTCGAATCAATTCATGAACATTATAGCCATGGTTTGCAAAGAATGCATTCCTTAATATATAAATATATTAGTTCATGTACCAACCGATTTTAGAACTTTAACCACTCAAGTATGCAAACCTGTACGCATACTTAAGTAGCCGGTATGAGTATGGGTTCGCCAGTATGCGAACATGTACGCATACTTAAGTACACTTCCAAAACCCAACAGAAATTCCCGGACCTATACCTCACGCAAGTACGCGTACCGGTATGTGTACTTGGTACACGGAATTTCACAACTTTAAGTACGCATACCGGTATGCATACTTTAGTTCCGGTCATGGATCACATACATGCAAGAATGCACACTATGTTTATAATCCAATAGTTCTAAACTCCATTTCAATCATTGAAACTTTCTTAGAGGATGACAATAGCCGTTTTCACACACTATTAGCATCAAAGCAATTTTCAAGTTATTGAAATAATCATAACGAAACATTCCAAGTCTACATCAAATGATTGTATCACACAAACCATGTAAGATGTTACTCGGTGATTTTCACATGATCATCTTTTGACTTTCGTCAAGAATATAAGATGAACTTGGTTGAAGCGAAAGCTTACCAATACATATTTCGAGAAATATGTAAGCGAGTTAATCTCAGCTCGAAATCTCAAATGTGTATAATCAACAACTATATAGTAATACGACTTTTGTCTCAATATAGGAGATAGAGTAGAAATAGACTTTCCAAGTGATAGATGAGTTTTAGTCTCCACATACCTTTTATTATAATGAAGTTCCACAAGCTCTCCTTAGTAGTTTTTCGTCTTCATTTGATGAACGCCGTGAAGTCTAATGCTCAACTACACAATCTATCCTAGTCCGAGACATCACTATAAGTAGACTAGAAATCAAGACTTATAGTTTTGATCACTAACATTGACAAACAAGCTTGAGATAGCAACGCTTGCGAGTTCGACCGAGCAGTGCTCTAACAATTGTATAACAATGATTGAGAACTACTATTTTCTTGATGTTATAACTACGGATCTTCAACAATTATGATACTGAGTTGAACCCGTTCAGAATCACTGGAGCACTTGGAAGTGACGAAGATTTCGAGTAATATTGAAGAACCAAGGAGATCAAGCTTTTGGATAAGAAGCTACAAAGTTTATTTATTTTGTAATCCATATGTATTGGTAGTTTTGTCACTAAAATTGTCAAAGGGGGAGATTGTTAGAGCACTGCTCGATCGAACTCGCAAGCGTTGCTATCTCAAGCTTGTTTGTTAAGTTTAGTTGCCAAAACTATAAGTTTTGATTTCTAGTCTACTTATAGCTAAATCTCGGATTATGATAAAATGTGTAGTTGAGCTTTATACTTCATGGAGTTCATCGATTGAAGACAAAGAACTACTCAAGGGAACTTGTGGAACTTCATCAAAAAAAGGTATGTGGAAACTTAAACTCAACTGTCACTCAAAAGTCTATCTACTCTATCTCCTATGTGAGGCAAAAGTCGTATTGCTATATATAGACTTGAATTATACACATTTGATATTTCGAGCCGAGTTTATCTCGCTTATCTATTTATCGAAATATGTGTTGGTAAGCTTTCGCTTTAACCAAGTTCATCTTTTATTCTTGATGAAAGTCAAAAGATGATCATGTGAAAATCGCCTTGTAACATCTTACATGATTTGTGTGATGCAATCATTTGGTGTGGACTCGGAATGTTTCGTATTGATCATTCGATCACTTGAAAATTGCTTTGGAGCTAATAGTTGTTTGAGACATCTACTGTCGTATTCTAAGAATGTTTCAATGATTGAAATGAGAGTTTAGAATATGTAACCATGATTGGATATAAACATAGTGTGTGTATTCACATTTGTGTAAGGTCCAAGTCCGGGAACCATAGTATGCGTACATGTACGCATACTGGCGTAAGTCCAAGTTCCAGAATTCAACTGAGGTTGGAAGTATGCGTACCCGTTCGCGTACTGGCGAATCCAAACTCAATCTGGACACTTAAGTATGCGTACACGTTTGCGTACTTGAGTAGGTTATGTTCTAAAATCGGTTTGTTCATGAACTAATTCATTTATAAATTAAGGAATGCAATCTTTTGCAAACCGTCGCTATAATGTTCATGAAATGATTCGAGTGAATCAAAATCGATTTTGCTTCAATTGTGTCTTGTATACTTCTATGAGAATATAAACAATTGAGCAACTCCCTAACTAGTTTCATTTGAGTCATTTGAACTAGTTGTGATAAAGATGAATAAGGTTGATATGAAAGTGTTCATATGGCTAACCTCGGTTAACTATTGTTGAACCAACTAAGTGTACACGTTTAGGTACGGTTACCTTTATCTAAATGTTGGTGCATTTCATTTGTGTATGAAAAGCTAAGTTCGATCTAACAGTTGAAAGATATTAGCTTGAATCCAATTAGGTTTTCACCTAACGGTGAATATTGAATGCTTTGTTACCAAGGCAGCATTGATTGCAAACCCTGATTTGGAGACTATATAAAGGAGAACTCTAGCAACTGGGAAACCTAATCCCCACACCTCTTGTGTAATACTAGTTGCGACTAGAGTCGATTCTCCTTTAACCTTATGTTTTTTCTAAAACCCAGTAGGTTAACGACTTAAAGACTTCATTGGGATTGTGAAGCCAGACCCAACTATTTTCTCCGTAGTTGCGTATTCTGATCTTGATGTTTTCTATTGTGATTGAGTAATATCTTCTTTAAGATTTGCTCGAGATTTATTCTCCGATAGGCAATATTGAAAAGTAGTCACAAACACCTTCGTCTCATCGTTTGTGATTCCACAATATCTTGTTTCGTTAATCGATTAAGATTGTTGTGAGGTGATTGATATTACTTGGTTATTCTTCGGGAATATAAGTCTGGTTTATCAATTGGTTCCTGTTCACCTTGATTTATCAAAAGACGGAACAAAACTCGTAGGTATATCTGTGGGAGACAGATTTATCAATTCAATAAACTTTTATGTGTGATACAGATTTGTTTATTAAGTCTTCGACTTTGGGTGATAGCAACTCTTAGTTGTGGGTGAGATCATCTATGGGAATCAAGTGCGCAGAATCCGGCGTGGTTTTAGAGGCGTAAGGAACGCAACTGTACCTTGATCAATGTGAGATTGGTTAGGGCTCAACGACATTCTAGTCCGAAGTTAACTTGGAGTAGGCTAGTGTCTGTAGCGGCTTAATACAATGTGGTGTTCAATCTAGACTAGGTCCCGGGGTTTTTATGCATTTGCGGTTTCCTCGTTAACAAAATTTCTGGTGTCTGTGTTATTTCTTTTCCGCATTATATTTTCTATATAATTGAAATATCACAGGTTGTGCGTAGTTCAATCAATTAGATAATCCAACCTTTGGTTGTTAATATAAATTGATTGACACTTGAACATTGGTCTTTGGTACCGTTCAAGTTGTTTCACATAATAATTAGGCTTGTGGATTTATATCTGTTTGATTTGCTGATTAAATTGTGAAACATAAAAATAACTCTTGGATATATTTCTTGATTGAGCTCGCTTTATTAGTTGCCTAAACGAAATATTGGCTGAGGTTGTTAGACCCCCGCTGTTTCAGAGCTTTAGACTTCACGGCGTTCACTAATTGAAGACGAATATCTACTGAGGGGTGCTTGGAGGAACTTCATCAACAAAATGTATGTGGAGACTAAAACTTATCTATCACTCAGAAGTCTATTCTATTATCTTCTATTGAGACTAAGTCGTATAGCTATATAGACTTTTACGTTATACACATCTGATATTTCGAGTTGAGTTTATCTCGCTTATCCATTTCTCGAAATATGTGTTGGAAGCTTTTTGCTTTAACTATGTTCATCATATTCTTGACGAGTTTAGTTGGAGACGATTATTTGTTGGAAACTAAATATTAAGTCAAAAGATGATCATGTGGAAATTGCTTAGAAACATCTTACATGATTTGTGTGAGAAAATCATTTGATGTCGACTTGGAAAGTTTTGTATTGATCATTTGATCACTTGAAAATTACTTGAAGCTAATGGTTTGTGTGAGATTACTATTGTCCTCTTCTAAGGATGTTCCAAATGATTGAAATGTGAGTTTAGAACAATTAACCATGTTTGGATATAACACGGTATGCATACCTAGTATCCGAACTGTGTTGTTATAATTCAGGTCCGAGAACTTTGTTTGCGTACCTAGTATGTGAAGGGTTTTACTTGTAAAGGTCCGGGAACCTTGTTTGCATACCTAGTATATGAATGGTTTTACTTGAGTTGGGTCCGGGTTTGCGAACCTGGTTTGCGAATGGATGGACAGGCCAAGGTACGGAGCTACTGTTCGTGTAACTGGTTTGCGAACACAATGGTTAAGTTATAAAATCTGTTAAGTATGATTCTCATACTCATGAACTAAAACATTCATGAATCAAGGAATATAATCTTTGCAAATCGTGGCTTAATGTTCATAAATTGATTCTTGTATAAGTACTTTGTGCGATTACGAATCAATCCGATTTTGTTTCAATTTGTTCATATATATTTCTATGAGATGGTGAACAATTGAACAACTCTATTTGAAATAATTGAACAACTCAATTGAACTGATTTTGTTTCAATTTGTTCATATATATTTCTATGAGATAGTGAACATTGAACAACTCTATTTGAAACACAATTAGATTCATTTGATTATCTTTCATGTTTGATTGATCATCATATTTGATCTTCTTAGAGCATAGCTCGGTTGAACCCACCAAGCGTTGGTATGTCAAGTTTGGTTGTCATATTTTAGTGAACCAAAACTCATTTAAAGAGTCGCTTGATTATGTACTAGAGTCAACTTCGTATAGGTTAGCTTGAAAGTATTAGGATATGAGACATTACAAGTATTACGAAGACTTAAAGAAGTGAAGAAGTAAGGACCTACAACGACAACATCATCCTTCCACTTGAGGTTATTGATATTTGACTTGAACTGTTTCATTCCCTAACGTATCTTTCAAGTCGTGCATATTTAAAACATAACTTCGAAGCATGAATGATTACACTCTAGTTAGACGTAGTATTAAGGAATATAATACGAAGTATAACGCTTATCTTTTGAACTTCGTATATAAGACATTGGCATAATCGTTTGAATGCTATTGTGATTATGTATGGATATGAGGTGAAGATTTCATCCTAGGAAACGATGTTTTACATTCGTTTAAAGGAAGTAAATTCATGAACTTGTTTTGTGAATCGAAAGGGAAATCGCTAGGCTTATTGGTATTGTTATTCATTGCATATCTTTTGAACTACCAATATGTGTGATTAGTATAACCGCTCATGACTTGTTTATGTTCTTGGTAAAACTATTCACAAGGCCTGACTTTTGTATTAATATGACTTTTATTAGTGAAACCGATCTTAAGTAATCACCTGAGATGGTATGATCGATTTAGTGTTATTGGTATGACCAAGGCAAAGGGGAAACGATCCTAGTAAGAGGTGCAACCGATCACAAGAGGGGAATCGATCCTTGTAAGAGGTGCAACACGTTTCTAGATATTGGGAACCAATCCTATGAACATGTGCAACACGTTTTTAGACATTGGGAACCGATCCTATGGACATGTGCAACAAATACAAGTTAGATACCATATATATGTGGGAACCGATCCTAGTACCTAGTCAACCGAATTTTTGGAAAGCTAGTGTGACTAAATCCAGTATTCACATGAAGGTAGAACCGAAACTTGTTTTGGTAGTACCGTGAAACCCATGATTGGTGATTGAGTGTTCTTAATCAATCACATTGTTCTTGGAATTCATATGAACCAATTCTAAACTTGTTTGGAAGCGTGGAAAATCGATTCCAAGATAGTAAATATGAAAGATGATTTACTAATTTAAGATGTCGACATACTTTGAACATGTGCAGTAACGCTTAAAAATCCCGGATCGAAAAATAAGTTGAGAATCTTTTAATTAAGGTTTTTAATTTTATTTTTGGAAAATGAAAATTAGTAATGTGCATTTACTAGTTGGAGATTTTCTAAGAGATTTTCGGTCAATGTTTGGACAAAGCATTTCCAGGAATTATGGAAACCGAATTTGGAATTGTAGATGGGGAAAAACGATTCGCTGGTTTTTACAGAATTGAGGAGATGATCGCACAGTGGAGACTCCTTGAACCGAACGAAATGCTTAACCTCACACAGATGCACTGCAAGAAGGGAGTGCTTTGAATTCGAGAGATCAATCTGTAGTACTCTGGCGTAAACCAAGACAATGGCCGTTCCAGAGTAAATTCGGTCACAAGAGAGGATGGGTCGGTCTGTAGGAGGGAAGCTGAGAAATGTGTGAGATCAATGGTGATCGAAGATTGTAGGTGCGTTGTGTATTCTGAAAATAAGATAAATTCTGAATGATTGAATTTGCTCTGTTGAGAGTTGGATTGTTAATCTCGTGTTGTCGGTTTGACCTGAGATTGTCGTTGTTTTTTCAATCATGATTAAGAGACTTATTTATATTGCTGGAATTGTAGACACCATGATCCCATAAAGTGTGACAGTTGATGGAGTCAAGGAGTGGGGAAATGGAAATCGTGTTTGAAACCAGTTGCTCATCGTGCGGAGACTTGGTCGATTTTCCATCCACTACTTTGTTAACTCCTTCAACTGATTGCACGACTTTCTCACATTCCATCGTGTGTTTGAACACACGTGCCGTAGACCGTCGGACCAAAATTGTAGTGCCCCCTAAGCTAGCAGCTGACTAATCCAAGAGATTAACTAATAAAGAGGCACTAAGAATCTGAATCATATACTTAAGCATTTGATGAAGGAATCTGCTATAAAACTTAACCCAAAACTAACCCCGCTCAGAAATATATATACAAGATCTTCTCTCAAATGATACATATACAATAGTCATTTAGTTTACCAATAGAATATACAACATAATAAACATAGCAAAAGTTAACCAACTACGGATTCGACTCCACGAAGCTTTCGCTGCGCAACTTTGATATGTCTCTGAAACTGAAAGTGGGAATGGGTGAGCACATCATCCCTAAAAGGGGTGCCCAGTAGGAATAACATTTAACTTTTAAGTAATCACTGAAATGATCTAGAAAACATTACATGTTTTTCCTAAATATTAAAAGGCAATCAATTCACATATTTAACAATCATGTATATGGAACTAACTCCTTCTTCAAACAATGTATATATTAAGTGTCGACCAATTCCTTACACACCCTATTAGTTTATATTAGTGTCGACCAATTCCTTACACACCTATTAGGCATAAAAGCTCGAATTCATGTAGATATAAATGAAGGAGCATTATCCTATATACCACGCATGGAAAAACTCTCGTTTTCCAGATAGGTGTCGACCAATTCCTTACACACCTATCATTTTCCTAATAGGTGTCGACCAATTCCTCACACACCTATTAAGCATACAAATGGAAATTCTTATTTCCCAAACATTTCATAAAGACATACAAAGCATTATAATTCCTTTCCAAGCAAAGGAAAGATTAAAAGAAACAACAATACTTTCGGAATTCAAAATAAAACAATGCAAGGAATACACGAGCAGAAAGTGCATGAATTTGTTAAACATAAACTTTTGTGAAAGAAAACAACAATAATCACAGGAAAGTTAAATATAAATTCCCACATCTTTTGATGACAAGCCACGCCTACCTCGAGATCCACGATCCACTGGTTCATTCTTTGAATCGATCGTTGTTAATATAGACTAACTGTTAATCACACAAGAACTCTAAGAAACTAGCCAAAATGGCTCAGACAAGAATCATACAAGTCTAACTAATGGTTCTAAGCCCATTTATGATTCTACACATCTTCATTATCCATCTCTTGCATAATTAAAGGTTTACTTATTCAATTAGGTTGTTTCTCTAGTTCATTAGCTAAGTCTTGCGAACATCTACAACTTTGTAGAAGAAGTCAAAGGCTAATTTGGACCAAAAGGGTCCAATTCATCTAATTAAGAAAGACTAACCATAAGACCAAGCCCACGACTTGCGGGCTTACTCTGGCCCGGCCCATCAAACCGGCCCGTAAACAAAAGGTCTGGTCCATCTAAGTCAACTAACGGTCAACATCTGGTTAAAGGTCAAACAACAGTTAACGTCCAAGGTCAGGTCAATGTCCAGGGCCAATGGTTAACGAGTTAACTCAGTCAACTGAGTCAAACAGGAGTCGGTGAGTCAACGAAGTCGATTAAGCGATTGACTAAACAAAATCAATCGGATCGATTAAATTCAGTCAGATAGGCCAAGGGTTCTTCTCACACATCTGAAGCTCTAACTTAACAATTCTAACTCAAGTTCAACTTCAATCAGATATTGCATCAATTCAAGCATTCAAATAAACTTCAAACTTCAATTACAATTACAAACTAAGTTTGCAATTAGACTTTAAGATTTTCACAACAATCACTAACTCTAATCCTACAACTACCATCTCGGTTACACCTTCCTTGCCTGCAACTCTCAAACACACAAACATCACTTGAACTGTAGGTTCATATAAACTAATTATTGAAATATCGTAACTCAGCCCCTAACCATTCTGAGTTCATCTCAATACCTACATTGTCTGCACAATTCAAACTTCTACAATCTATGTAACTCAGTTCATTGCAGAATCAAATATAGCAACACCATCTCTTCCCTATCACTGTGATTATACAACACAACACCAAATATCAACCACTGTTCTGTATCCAATATTTTCAAGCCTAAAACACCAACTCAGGAAATTCTGCAAAATCAATCTGAATCCCAACAACATCATTTACAACGAACCTATCTTATGTCTCAACATTATTGACATTCCATTCTCAACCACAAACATCTGCAATCCAAATTCTATCCCAACACAACCTCAATCCATACCAACTAATTTCTAAGATTCATAAGTATCACCAGTTCAATAACAAACCACAATATACTCAATTACAACCACCTGATGTAGTATCTCATGACTCAGTATCATCTCATCTTGCATCACAGTTCATTTAACCCACCAACAAACACAACAACCATTAACCTCTTCATTATAATTCAAAATTCAACTTCTTATATTCAATTCATACACATATTTGTAATTCCACCAACTCTGACATCTTAAATTGTTAATACAACAATATCCTATTCAATCCAGAACTAAAACAAGAATTACTTCAATTGATAACACATACTCATGAAATTCAGCTTACAACAGAAGAATTACCTTGGACAGAAATCACAATTCTGTATAGCTTCTCATCCTCCATCTCAATCAAATCCAGTCACTTGATTCAATCACTTCTATGAACCCTAATACTAATTTGGGGAAAAACTTGAAACTCTAATTCCAGCTCACCACCATACAGACCGAGAACATCCAATTAACCCCAATTCATCCAACTACACTTCAATTAAGAACAAACTCATCATTAATTAAATCCCCTTAACATGAATTTCACCTTATAATTTTTCCTTGAATTCTTCCAAAAACCCTAACTCTTTGATTCATCTCCAAAACAACTCCAAAACTGTAATTAAAACTCAACCCTTCCTTCTTCATCTACCCATAACTGTATTATTCATCCCTCGATCTTAATCTTATTAACATCCTCACCTTCATCAATTCACAGAGAAACCCTAAATTCAACTCATCTCAGATTCTAACCCCAACTGCTCTACTTCATACCTATCGACCATACTATCTCCTCCATCATCTATCGGTATCATCAAATGATTATCATCAATCAATTCGCACTCAAAGCTCGCAACTACCACACAGGTGAAGAACAGGAGAAAGGAAAGAAAGAAGAAGAAGAAAACAAGACAATGAGCTCTTCTCGAACCGGCTGGGGATAAGGCCAACTAAACGTACTGAGACACCCAAAACTATGGATAAGGGCAGCCACAAGGTTAACATCCAAAATTATTACTTTACACATCATACTAATCCAGTGGTATCTCCTTCGTCCGGTGTCCGAATGACACACTCGTGTAGCTCATTGCGCATAACTTTTCGAGATCTATCTAATGATACTAATTTCGTATCTAGATCGTTGTTAGATTAATTTATTTTAACTAACGTTCGTGTTAGACTAATCGAGTCATTAGCGGCTAAAATGTCTCTTAGTCGACTCTTGACCAGTCTAATAACGTTGACGAGCTTGAGGGTCTTTACATTCTCCCCACCTTATTCATTTTCGTCCTCGAAAATCGAACAATCCTTCTTGTCTTCAAAAAAACTCCCCACCTTATAAAATAATCCCATCTCTTGAATAAGCGCAACCAAAATAAAACAAAGCACAAACTCAAATGGCTTTCTACAACTAAAAATTTGTGGCTCTAGGTTCAATAGATTAGTTTCTATTTCAATAAGATAGTGGTTCTAATTACGAGAAAAGATACTCTATAACAATGTTTCTAAGTAAAATTTGGGATCTATTAGTTCACTAATAGAAGCAAGTCTCCCTTCAATGACTAGTGATACAAGAATGCGATTTGCCTGTCTAGGTTCGCGACGCCTGACAATGCCTTCCTACGTAACAAGTATCACCCGAACACATCAGAATTACCAACCTCACTGGTCCCCAGTGCTGGATTAACTAAGTGTTAATTTATTAAGATTAATTATTCTTTAACTTCCATCTTAATCGATGTAATTTCGATAAATTTACTTAAGTAAAATATATAAATAGTTCATATCATTTTAAGCAATTTAGTCATCAAAATTATTTTATTTTATTTATTTAATCTATATAAGTAATCTAATTTTGATTTCACGTCACTTTGTAACATCCGATACTTTAACTTTTCTGTAATAACATATATATTTTTTTTGAATTCATGTACTATTTAAGAATAACTTAATGTTATAACCTTTATCAAAATGTTACTATTATCATTTGTTTCCATATTATTTTCAATGTATCTATTTTTTTATTTCATTATGTGAGTTGATATAAGTAAATAACTGTTGATGGTGGATTTTCATTCAAGGTTAAATTTGTAAAAAACCAGAAAAAATCATGCGCTGACATCTTGTAAAAGATAAAGCCATTTATAAGTGTTGGATACTCCCTCACTTAATTCACCGGGGAATGGAGCATGTAGCAACAATCCCATTCTCGTGAATACATGAAATTCCTCCAGGTTGGAGCATGTGGCAACAATCCCTTCTTGTGAATTTCATATCAGCCTTGTATTTCAATTACTCATTATCGGTGTGGCATGACGATCGAGTGTTACTCTTACGAGTAAAACGAACCTCCAAGCACTATAATGAAACCATGTACGAAATACCCGCATGGTGACTCTCGGTGTGTTATACTAGCCCGATTGAGCCCTCTCGGTGTGTTATACTAGCCCGATTGAGCATCCGGACTGACCATATCGGTCCGGATATGATCGATCGCAGTCATCCAACTCCATAAGCATGATTGGATGACCCCGGATCAATTCCATCACCCCAAGCGGTATGGAATACCCACGGCCGACCCCGCATGGTCGGTCATTGGCCTAGCTTGCCAAGAAACCGTTCATACCAAGCATTATGGACGGAAAACCCTAAAATAGGGTTTGCGGCATATTACATGTGTCGCAAAACAGTCTCAACCATCCATCTTCGCAGGTATAGATGGAGGGTGTAGATGTAGACTCAAAGGGCCCAGAGCATGTCAACACGATCACCGTGGGCCCGCCTACACACTTGACCAATCGGTCAAAACCAACCATGGTTGGTCGTGACAAAATTGTCACCCAAACAAGAGATGGCGCACGGCTTTGAAAGCCAAAATTAGGGTTTCAAGCCATCACGCGCGTCCATCTTCTCCGGCACGAATGGAGGGTCACAGATTAGATTAAGCAAGGGCCGGTCATACCAGCATGACCACCGTGGGCCCATCTACCTCCTCATGTGTTCGGCCAAGGCATATCATGCCTAGTTAATCCAAAACGTGCGTCCAAACTAGCATGGCCACGCCTCCCAAACCACAAACTGATCTCGACCGCTCAACTTCACCGGATGATTTGAGTGGCTTAGATCACGTTTTCATGGGATAGTCAGGTATAGGTGTGAACACCAGCCTACCACCTACACGCTGGTATGATCGACCAAGACCGACCAAGATGGGTCGTCTTGAAACGCGTGCCCAAACTTGGGATGTCACGCGGTTTCCAACTCCTTTGCGGCAATGGATTTCTGCCGCAAACCGATCTCAACCACTCAACTTTACCGGTCAAATTGAGTGGCCTAGATCGCGCCTTCATGGGACAGTGAGGTATGGACGTGCACACCGGCATCTTGTCTACACATATGCCAGTGTCGGTCCTCTCCAAATCCCCTTCCATGCTTGTTTTCGACCAAGCTGAAGAGTGATGCTTGCGCACCTCTTCAAAAACCCTAATATTCATTAACGGTTGCAGATGAGTGTCTCAAAGATCATCTCATCCGTCCAACTTCACTTGACTTGGTTATACACAACCTGTCGGGAGTTATTTGGTCGGTGAGGCGTCATTACCCATCACTTTACCACACTATAATGCAATACTGCATAAAATACACACGATACTTCACAAGTATCGACTTCCTGAATAACACAATTATTCAATTCAGCATTACATGCTATCTTTCGTGGATCCACGATCCACACATTCCAGAAATCAATCATGTCACAAACTGGGGGGATACATACTGGGGTATTGGTCTGGCGGTTTACAGCGTGCAGCGTGCAATGCGCCATCACAAGAACGTGTCAGGAAGTCATGGACGGTTAGAGATGAACAGGGGAAGTGGGCAAGACTGGTCGTGTGGCACCGACGCACAACTCCACTACTCCATCACTCCACTTCCTCCACTTCCCATGAGAGATGTGAATAAGGCTCAATGACTTGTATAAATAGGTTCTCCGCCCTATTTCAAACAACAACACAAGTCCAGACGAGACAGAAAAACCAAGTGTTAATACAAAAACATATTCAAACACCCAGAGCTTGCTTGCATCAATCACAAGCCTGCTCACCTTTCTGTTACAAGTCATAAGCAAGCCAACACCTTCACAATCTCAACACCTTCTTCGCTTCCCTCCCTAAGATCAACCCCATCTCCTTCACTTTGTGACCGAAACAAGTCCTGGGAACGGCCATTTCTTGGTTTAGGCCGGACTTGCACAGATTGATCTCTCGAATCTACAAGCACTCACCGCGCAGTGCATTTGTTTAAGGTTTAAATTCATTCCTCATCCACACCCCAAATTACCAAATTCTGCAGGAGTAGTTTTCACCCATAAACAATAACATACGACAATTTTTCATAGTCTTTTGGTATAATATTTTATTACTATTATTACATTTATTTCTTATTTCTTAGACCGATAAAAGTTAATCGTAATTAATCATAATGTCAGGTTTAATTTTATTATTAATACTAGATTCAGTTTGATCTAACTTCATTTCCTAAAATTTTATTTATTGCCAAATAATCCTTTAAGTTGTACTCTTAATAAAAATTACATTTTGCTATTATTATCCTATAATTATTATCCAAATGATATTTGCAATAACTCTAAATTTTATAATAATTATTATTATATAGTATTATCATTTGCTTATTTTATCAAAAGTTATTGTTTTAATTATATTACCATTTTCATTATTCTTTTATCAATTTTTCCTATTTGGTTACTAGCGTAATTAAAATATGTCCTGAATAACTATCTAGTAGTGATATTTTTAGTTTAATTTTATTAAGCCTTAATTTTGTAAATATAATTCTACTTCCACATAAAGATTGATATAATAGATTTTATTTATTCATATTGAATCTGTACACTATATCTTGTTAAATATTGGCATTGGTAATTTAATATGATTTAAATTTTTAAGTCTACATAAAATTTTAATATTTCTTGATAGTCTTTAGATTTTGGTATTAATAATAAGTATCTTATTCATAGGCAAATTTATTCTCCTTTAAGTCTAACTGTATACTAAGCATTCAAGTAATATAAATATCATTTCATGTGTATATTTTAGTGATTTAGTGAATCATTTGTTGGACTAAAATAATCTGGGTATAAGATCGTCAACAAGTTTAATCTTAATTTTACGCACTATACCCTCACGTTCTTAAGTATTACCTAATAAGTCCATATTAACTATCTGATTTAGACAAAAAACCTATGATTCTAATTTGTTATTAGTTAATTTTGCAGAACTTAACCATAGAAAAACACTAATAATTCCCATAACTATTTTAATCTTAATCGTTATTTTATCGCTATATATTTGTTAATGAATTTTTAATTTAAGTTATGCTCAATATAATACTAATTTAAATTCCAATGTTTAAGTTAAATCATACTAATTTTTCCATTTCAAAAGATGATTAAATCTATTTACGAAGAAGGATTCTATTAATATACAAATTTATTTTCTTTTAATTCTAATATTACACTTAGCATCAGAATTTTATTATTATTATTTCATGTATACTTGTTTTATTTTAGAGATTCACTAGATCATTTGTTAGACTAAAGATAATTTCGGTACAAAATTAGACTTTTTATTTTATATATTATATCCTCGCTTTCTTAAGTCTAACGCCTAACAAATATCATATTAATTATCTAATTTAAACGAAAAACATATATCCTAATTTGTAATTAATTTACTTCGTTAATAATAATTATTAGATCTTTAATAACTATTTAATCTTAATTATTATTTCTGCATATTTAATGAAATTTTAGTTTAGCTAAGTTCAATATGATATTAAATGATAAATGCTAATCATTACTTCATTAAAATTATTATTACTTTGATTATCATCTATAGTTACTATTATAATATTTTATTATTAAAATTGATGGTTGAACTATTATTCTAACTATTAAACAAATATTATTAAGTCCCCAACAATATCATTAACATTTATGAAATTATAAATTGTTGACCCTACTTATAAATCAAGGTACGCAAATAATTTATATGTGATTTTCAAAATTTATTAATAATACTAGTCTCACTATTTTTATTATTTGATTGTCTATGTGTTCACATTATTTTTGTTAGACTAATCTCTAATCTTTATCAATTAACTAAAGTTATTGGTGTACCCTACAATTTTTACTTAATTACACATACAAACAACCAAACAAACAAATCAATCATATAAGTCTTTTAATTATTAAAAACTTTTAGTGATTAAGATTTATCTCACAACACAACCCAGTTCTAAACTAGTCTAGTTCTCTAACTGGCACTGGCTATTCCTATATTTTCCCATGTAAGATCTAATAGCGAGCTCTGATACCAACACTGTAGCGCCACCTAAGCTAGCAGCTGACTAATCCAAGAGATTAACTAAATAAAGAGGCACTAAGAATCTGAATCATATACTTAAGCATTTGATGGAGGAATGCTATAAAACTTCACCCAAAACTAACCCCGCTTTAAATATATATACAAGATCTTCTCTCAAATGATACATATACAATAGTCATTTAGTTTACCAATAGAATATACAACATAATAAACATAGCAAAAGTTAACCAACTACGGATTCGACTCCCACGAAGCTTTCATTTGCGCAAACTCGATATGTCTCGAAACTGAAAGTGGGAATGGGTGAGCACATCATCCCTAAAAGGGGTGCCCAGTAGGAATAACATTTAACTTTTAAGTAATCACTGAAATGATCTAGAAAACATTACATGTTTTTCCTAAATATTAAAAGGCAATCAATTCACATATTTAACAATCATGTATATGGAACTAACTCCTTCTTCAAACAATGTATATATTAAGTGTCGACCAATTCCTTACACACCCTATTAGTTTATATTAGTGTCGACCAATTACTTACACACCTATTAGGCATAAAAGCTCGAATTCATGTAGATATAAATGAAGGAGCATTATCCTATATACCACGCATGGAAAAACTCTCGTTTTCCAGATAGGTGTCGACCAATTCCTTACACACCTATCATTTTCCTAATAGGTGTCGACCAATTCCTTACACACCTATTAAGCATACAAATGGAAATTATTATTTCCCAAACATTTCATAAAGACATACAAAGCATTATAATTCCTTTCCAAGCAATGGAAAGATTAAAAGAAACAACAATACTTTCGGAATTCAAAATAAAACAATGCAAGGAATACACGAGCAGATAGTGCATGAATTTGTTAAACATAAACTTTTGTGAAAGAAAACAACAATAATCACAGAAGAGTTAAATATAAATTCCCACCTCTTTTGATGACAAGCCACGCCTACCTCGAGATCCACGATCCAGTGGTTCATTCTTTGAATCGATCGTTGTTAATATAGACTAACTGTTAATCACACAAGAACTCTAAGAAACTAGCCAAAATGGCTCAGACAAGAATCATACAAGTCTAACTAATGGTTCTAAGCCCATTTATGATTCTACACATCTTCATTATCCATCTCTTGCATAATTAAAGGTTTACTAATTCAATTAGGTTGTTTCTCTAGTTCATTAGCTAAGTCTTGCGAACATCTACAACTTTGTAGAAGAAGTGAAAGGCTAATTTGGACCAAAAGGGTCCAATTCATCTAATTAAGAAAGACTAACCATAAGACCAAGCCCACGACTTACGGGCTTACTCTGGCCCGGCCCATCAAACCGGCCCGTAAACAAAAGTTCTGGTCCATCTAAGTCAACTAACGGTCAACGTCTGGTTAAAGGTCAAACAACAGTCAACGTCCAAGGTCAGGTCAATGTCCAGGGCCAATGGTCAACGAGTTAACTCAGTCAACTGAGTCAAACAGGAGTCGGTGAGTCAACAGAAGTCAGATTAACTGATTCAGCTAGACAAAACTGAATCAGACTGATTAAATTCAGTCAGATAGGCCAAGGGTTCTTCTCACACATCTGAAGCTCTAACTTAACAATTCTAACTCAAGTTCAACTTCAATCAAATATTGCATCAATTCAAGCATTCAAATAAACTTCAAACTTCAATTACAATTACAAACTAAGTTTACCTGCAATTGCGACTTTAAGATTTTCACAAAGAATCACTAACTCTAATCCTACAACTACCATCTCAGTTACACCTTCCTTGCCTGCAACTCTCAAACACACAAACATCACTTGAACTGTAGGTTCATATAAACTAATTACTGAAATATCGTAACTCAGCCCCTAACCATTCTGAGTTCATCTCAATACCTACATTGTCTGCACAATTCAAACTTCTACAATCTATGTAACTCTGTTCATTGCAGAATCAAATATAGCAACACCATCTCTTCCCTATCACTGTGATTATACAACACAACACCAAATATCAACCACTGCATTCAGATCCAATATTTTCAAGCCTAAAACACCAACTCGAAGGCAATTTAAAATCAATCAATCCCAACAACATCATTTACAACGAACCTATCTTATGTCTCAACATTATTGATATTCCATTCTCAACCACAAACATCGCAATCCAAATTCTATCCCAACACAACCTCAATCCATACCAACTAATTTCTAAGATTCATAAGTATCACCAGTTCAATAACAAACCACAATATACTCAATTACAACCACACGATGTAGTATCTCATGACTCAAGATCATCTCATCTTGCATCACAGTTCATTTAACCCACCAACAAACACAACAACCATTAACCTCTTCATTATAATTCAAAATTCAACTTCTTATATTCAATTCATACACATATTTATAATTCCACCAACTCTGACTTCTTAAATTGTTAATACAACAATATCCTATTCAACCGAACTAAAACAAGAATTACTTCAATTGATAACACATACTCATGAAATTCAGCTTACAACGGAAGAATTACCTTGGGATAAAATCTGGTCAGTATAGCTTCTCATCCTCCATCTCAATCAAATCCAGGTCACTTGATTCAATCACTTCTATGAACCCTAATACTAATTTGGGAAGAACTTGAAACTCTAATTCACTCACCACCATATGGACGAGAACATCCAATTAACCCCAATTCATCCAACTACACTTCAATTAAGAACAAACTCATCATTAATTAAATCCCCTTAACATGAATTTCACCTTATAATTTTTCCTTGAATTCTTCCAAAAACCCTAACTCTTTGATTTATCTCCAAAACAACTCCAAAACTGTAATTAAAACTCAACCCTTCCTTCTTCATCTACCCATAACTGTATTATTCATCCCTCGATCTTAATCTTATTAACATCCTCACCTTCATCAATTGGAGAAACCCTAAATTCAACTCATCTCGATTCTAACCCCAACTGCTCTCGCTTCATACCTATCGACCATACTATCTCCTCCATCATCTATCGGTATCATCAATCAATTCGCACTCAAAGCTCGCAACTACCACACAGGTGTGAAGAACAGGGAGAAAGGGAAAGAAGAAGAAAGAAGAAGAAAACAAGACAATGAGCTCTTCTCGAACCGGCTGGGATAAGGCCAACTAAACGACTTGAGACACCCAAAACTATGGATAAGGGCAGCCACGAGGTTAACATCCAAAATTATTACTTTACACATCATACTAATCCAGTGGTATCTTCTTCGTCCGGTTTCCGAATAACACACTCGTGTAGCTCATTGCGCATAACTTTTCGAGATCTATCTAATGATACTAATTTCGTATCTAGATCGTTGTTAGATTAATTTATTTTAACTAACGTTCGTGTTAGACTAATCGAGTCATTAGCGGATAAAACGTCTCTTAGTCGACTCTTGACCAGTCTAATAACGTTGACGAGCTTGAGGATCTTTACAAAAACCTTAGCTGATATCCCCCAAGTGACACGATTGACGTCTCGTGGTTAATTTAGTCAGTTGACTTCATGACTTTATGGGACGATGAGTCCATGTAGTTGCTGAGTTGAACATGATTGTTGAGACAGAGGTATAATTCTCACGTTAAGGCGAGCAAGTATTACTCATTCGATGAATTGTTGAATATTGAACCAATATTCCTTGGTTTGAGCGAATATTGCTCGTCTGAGCAAGTGTTGCTCATCTGATGAATTACTGGTGGTAGTTGAACCGAGCATAATTAATAAGAATACTGATCATGAGATCGTCGTAAAATTATTATTGTTTGAATATGGAATTATGATCCTTGGACTCAGAAACCCTAATTTGATCAATTGATGACCAATTCATGGTTAATTGAAAATTAACCATGGAATGAAGGAGGGACCGGCTACATTGTACTGTGGGTCAACCATGTAGCTCCCGTATGCTCGTGTGAGCAAATGCCAAGGCCTCTTGAAGAGTTGGTGATTTGTTGATGAAAGAATATGATCAAATGCTGGTTTAATCATTTATTCGAAAAATGCTCGTCTGAGCCTTAGGTGATAAAACCTAATTAATTATGAAGAGGTGAGGGACCAACCAAGGGGTCATGAAATCGGCCTTAGCTGGTCACGGGATCGACTGACGATCATTCCATGAAAATCCAAAATTATTTGGAAGAGTTTTGGACCTAATACGTGCAATTGCGCAAATTAGGTCAAATCGTGAAAATACGTGGGACCGGCTCATTGCGAGCCAAGGAGCCAAACCTGGTCGGTCAAGGTAACATGCTCACGTCATCAACACGTCCGTGTCACAATCCTGAGAATTTTGATATTTTCTGGCGTGCAGTTGAGCATCCATTTGAGAAAATATGACAAAATTAGGGTTTTGCTGAAACTGAGGAAACTTCATGAGAAGAAGGAAAATAATTATAAAATGAAGGAACATGAGGCGTGGGACCACTGGATCCAAGGCATGTCCGACCAGTGACCACGGTCCCATGGTGCCTTTTCCTAATTTTATAATATTTTTCATGATTTTATGAAAATATCATGAAATCAAGGAATTTTGTTGAAATTAAGGAGTTTCCTTAAAGTTAGAGAGTTTCCATGGGATCAAGGAAGCAACTAATATTAAAATAATAAAAATAAGGGCGTGTGGGACCGGCTAGGGCATGGCCGGACGGCTTGGGCCCGGTCCCACGAGTTTCCTTAATTTTATGTATTTTTATGTATTTTTCCATGATTTGAAGGAATTTTCCTAATTTGAGAGAAATACCATGAAATCAAAGAATTTCATGGGACCAAGGAAAACTTAAAATTAATAATAATAAAATAAGGGGCGTGTGGGACCGGCTAGGGCATGGCCGGCCGGCTTGGGCCCGGTCCCATGGGTTTCCCTAACTTTATATTATATTTTTCATGGGTTTGTGAAAATACCATGAAATTAAGGAGTTTTCATGAAATTAGGGAAATAATAGTAAAATAATGAGGAACCATGAGGTGTGGGGCCGGACGGGATCAAGGCATGGCCGGTTGGCCAATAATCACGGCCCCACAATATTTTCCCTGATTTTATATTATTTCCTCAGTGTGAAGGAAACACCGTGAAACTGAGGAGTTTCCTCAAAACGAAGGATATTTGTTCAAATGAAAGTATTTTCATGAGATCAAGGAAGATAACAAAAAATATGATAAAAATATAAAACTGGCGTGGGATTGACCACGACACGGCCGGCCGGTCGGTGGGCCCATGCTCCCAGTCAGCGCCTTGGTCAATTTTTTAATTATTTATTATTTTCCTTCCTATTTTGCATAGGTTCATCGTTTCGTCGTATTTTGAAATACTCGTTCGTGCGGTGATTGTTAGTGCATCATCGACGAGTACACTTGCACCATTTAAATTGGGGCTTACTCGGAGGTAGCTGACGCCGTCGTTGAATATTTATTACTAACCCACGGTATTCTCACGCAGGAAGAACCATAGATTGAAGTAACGAATATTATGAAAATATTTGAATATTTTCAGAAATTCAATGGATGAATCCAAGAATTTAAGAATCATTAACTGATGGCTCTATACTAGCAAAGCAAGCTGTCTAGGAGAATTAATTATTCTGACATGAGCTTGCCGGAGCTTCATATCCTTTATATAGTCAGGGAAAACTGTTGTTTGTATCCTGAAGACGTTATCGCTCTATACTAGCGAGCAAGCTGTCTAGGAGCCGTCAATCTCGTGATTCTATATAGAAATAATTATCGAAGTGTTCGGTATTCATGAGATATGTCGTTGTCAGTAGAGAGACTACATATCCGCATGTACTACGAGAGACAGTATTTCTCGATCGAGGTTCGATGAGAGACCAGTGTCTCAATACTCACGTCGATTGTTGGATCGAAGTTCGTATAATTATGGGTTTACGATTTTAGCCTTTGTCGAAAATCCACCATCTACATTAAGTCCCCTGCTTAGTGAGGAAAGCCGTGTTCCTCAGTCAGCATTGAATGGTGATTTTCCGGTCATAAACAATATAAGTAATTGAACTTAGTCGTAAGTTAAGATGTTACCGGATTTTCGATTGCGCGAGCGAACCACAACATCATCATCTGATGAGCATAAATTGGTGTAGAACCGCCGATTTGATGACGGAACTTTAGTCGATTTAGGATTCACGGGTCCGGGTCCATGAAAAGAAATCCTTGTTTTAGGAATAGACGCTCGTTTGTTTATTAGTTTAAGGAATGAACAAATAGACATGAGTCTAATGATATAAAATTTCGTCCATGAGCTTTTACAAAAACCGAAATTTTATTTTTTAAATATGTGAGATTTCACAAAGTGGAATAAACTCTCGTTTCAAAGGTGGATGCTCGTACGAGAGAGAAAGTTTTTTTTTTATTGAATAGACGTGCGTCTGTTAAAAAATTTGTCTATGAGCTTTCATGAAAAAATTTATTTTCGATATGTAAGCTTTCACAAATTTTTGAAAATATACTCTCGAGGGAGTAAAAATATATATAGACGTGAGTTTCACGTTAAAACATATTTTGTAAAATAATGTTTTGATTTTGAACAACTGTTGAAAGTAGACAATTATACATGGTGAAATAATGTATGTATATGAGTTTTCACAATTGTAGAATACGCCTGTCCAATTTTTGAAAAACCAGTGGATGTTAAAATTCACGTGGGTTGTTCACGGTTTTATGAAAATCAAGTTATGATTTTGAATAATGAGTTTTGCTCGTCTTTGCAGGTTTGGAGCGAGCAAGATTTTCGAAATTTTTACGTTATTATCACTAAGTTCGTGAAACCGTAAATAGGTAAGAGTTGAGGATTACCATTTTTGTAGACGCTGATGTGAGATCTCGAACCCATGTAGACTTCTCAGACGTGCAAGACAGTCTCCAGGGTGGAGAAGGCAGAAGCAGGAGGAATTATAGGATGATACCGAATAAGGCGCAGTCCCCAGTCGCTTCTTCGGTGAGTTGTTAACGCTTCTCACATCATGACTTTTCTTGTCCGTGCAATTAGGATCATGAAACCAAGGTTTGTTATTTCCTTTCAGAATTTTGCTTCATCGAGCCTTGATGGTCTTCAATTCTCACTAATTGTTGTTGATGTATTCAGGAGGAGATTTCCATGGAACGAGGGAGTACTGATGATGCCCATTCGTCTTCGGAGGATGGTGAAGAAGAAAACCACAGATTTCAAAACCGAATGAAAGCAATGATGTCTCCAATGGTGATTTTGGAAATTCCGGTTTTTTGAGCACTTTAGGGACCACTCCGGTAAGTACCATCGTATATTTTCTTCATAGAAGTATGATGTTGCTGATTTGTGAATGAATGAACGAGGACCCATATGAATGAATGAAAATTTTGCCGAAATACGTCACCAGAAAATTCAGAACTCGCCTTTTAATGAAAACGATGTAGAATCTTCGTCTGATGTCGAATTTTCGTGATTTACCCATACTTTCTCATGCCCAGAAAATTTCCAAGCTTTATCAAAGAATCTTTTTGAGTTTTGAGCATGTTTAAGGGCCGAAATCAGCGAAACAGTAAACTTCCAGGAGACCTTCAGAAATTTTTCAGCTGGCATGTAGTCCAATGTTTCAGCCACATCTTTTTGCTCGTTCCTCCAATTGCTATGAAATTTTGATATGTTGTAGGTACCATCCATACAAAGAGAATGTTGTATAACTCAACCCTTGATTCTTCACCAATTGCTCCCAGTTCATCGTTTTGTACAGGGCAGAGTAAAATCTTCTCAGACAAGCTTGTTGTAAAACACTCCTGTTGTGTCTTTAGACCATTCGCTTGTGTCTTGAATGATTGTTGAAGGATTTTAATGTCATTGATTCATTTGAGATCAGGAACCCTTGATTGATACATGAGCATGGTGGTGCTTGCGGTGCCATCTTCAATCGATAGTAGAAACATCACTTCAAACCCCGGTCACGGGACCATAGCATGAGGTTGCTTTCAAGAGAGGTGATGTAATGACCATGGTTTCATGTCGGTGGTAGCATTCCTTTTATGATGAATGATTAGCACATGAGAGTCTGGTGCCACGGGTCTTGGGTCGTGAAACGATCGTCATGATCGGTGGACCGTCGATCCCCAGTATTTTGTTAAATCTCTCCTTTACGTTTTCTCTTCTTCTGGCAGGACTTGGATAGAGGACCCAGGTAGAAAATTGATGTAAAGACCTAGGTGGTCGAAGTTGGAGGTACCTTGATAAAGTACTTAGTGGAAAGACCCGGTGGACACCGATCGACTGTGGAAGTTATGAATCCCGTCTAAGAATTGCTGCTTGCATGTTGTACGTTCTGGAAGCTGTAGGAACCTCATATGACGTCGGAATTCGATGCTTGACCCAAACTTTTGAATCTAAGATACTGAGTTATCACATGAGAAAAGAATCACTCAATTTGGAGTTGTAGAGGTCATCCAACGAAGCGTGCACATTTGTAATTTGTAATCCCGTATAAATTTTTCAGATTTCATAGACCTGACGGTAAAGGCCGTATCTTTCAGCTCGTATGTCCGATTGATGCGCCCTTTTGGTATGTTGTAGAAGAGACGTAGATGTACATCTTTTGTTGAGGAAGTATTGTCATATTCCTCACCCATTGGTACTTTTGTGTAAACCCATGGACTGAAGTGTGTTGTATCTCATTTGTGGAGGTGATGAGAACATCTTGTTGAAGACTTTGGATTATGCCCACCAGTCGTGCAAGCTCTGGGAAGACTTTCATGTGAGCATTTTATCAGGTCTACAAATCTTGATATGAATCATTAGTTATTGGAGAAGTCCGCTTCATGTGTAACACTTCAGAGAATGGTTAGTTGATGAAGCCGGATGTTGCACCTGAGACTATTGTTGATGCTGGGATCACGATTGAATTCTCTCGAAAAATTCTTGTTGATGCTGAGACCATGAAAGGAGTTCCTCCACATATCCTTGTTGATGCCGATACTATGGTCGAAGTTGCTTCAGAGATTGAAAAGGTTAGAACCATGATTTATCGACATAGCCTTTACTCCTCCATCCAGTGAGCCTTTACATTCACGAACTAGTTGGAGGTTTGCGCATCCCTAAGATGTAGGTGTACTGGGAGTACAACCCGAATTTTCCTGATCAATATGACTTTACTGTGAAATGGCTTCGTCAGTGAGTCGACATTGTTGTGGCAGATAGCAGCGTCGGTCTCCATTCTGGGTGTGATCGGTGAAGATAGGAAGTTCCTCAGTCGTGCAGGGGCTTGTGATGCAGAGAGATTCCGTTGATAAAGTTTTCATGGAATCATATCAGGTTGCAATGACTTGCTATGTCTTGAATCTTGTCCAATAAGATCAAGTCCCCAGTGCATGTTGAAGGAATTCGTGCCATCGATGGATGAATGATGTTGCATCTGCTTCAGAAGTCTTGCCATGGAGGACTCAGCGATTGTAGTTCATTACACTTTGATCGTGTCGAAGGTGAATCAGTATGTCATCATCGAGATATTTGTCCGAAGCTAGAGGCGTCATTATAGAAGGTGTACTCTTTGATTGGGAGTACAATATGAAGGTTTCGAAGAATATAACACTCGAGAGATGAGAGGTTTTGATTTTCGGATTTGCCTTGGAAAAGTAGGCGATTGATAGTTGTAGGGATTTTCTTTTGGTTTGATAAAGATTTTCATTTAAATAAACCGATGTTGATTCTTTGAAAGAGATTCAACTACCGAATGCAAGTATTGCATATGCTTTGGAGGGATTGATCAAAACACGAATAAATTAAGAAAATCATGCTTCAAACTTCAGATGCTTGAGGGTCAAAGCATCAGACCCCTTGAGAGAACTTCTTAGGCATGATCGTCTTGGCCCTGAATATCTTATGTTCGACTTTTCCTTCGTCAGTCCTCTAACGTGTGAGTATTCATGCTCGTACAGGCATCAACACTTTTCCATAATTCGGCGGTGGACATTCCTGAATTCGGAACATGAGTACATCCAAGACATTCCTTGTCATGATTGCATATCGTCTCTAAAATGAACATTCCAGTGAGATGCTCGATTCGAAGAGGTGCGACCACTTGGTAAAATATTGTTGTGGTGAAGATATCCATTCATGACATCTTGCAGCGGCTAAGTTGTTAGCGGAATTGAGTCCCCATGCTAGGAGAGCATGTAGGAGAATATATGATATGGACATAGGAGGAATAAGACTTGCCTGAGTGCAGAATGTATTGAGAAATGTCAATGCATCTTCTTCAGGTTCTTGTTTCAACCTCATTAGAAATTCCTCCCAATTGCCATGACGATGAAGCGCTCACCAAATCTCCTGGATCGAACTTTCTTCGTTGAAGAGATGTGAAACAAAGACGTTTTGTCAGTAGCTATCTTTTCAGCATGGATCCATGTTCGTCCGAGGATCATGTCATATCCCGGATCTTCCTTGACTATGAAAACTTGGCTGCTGTCTATTTTCATCTTGAGAGAAATGTAGCCATAGGCATCTCGAGTAACGCTCCTTCATGATTCTTGATTGAGATGGAACATGAGTAGCTTCTTTCGAGTGATTCTGCGGATCTAAGAGTCTTCGGTGGAATTATGTTGATGGCGGATCAACGTTCTTCCAAATTTGTTTCCTTTGGGATCGACTTTGGTAAGCGGTGCACGGTCGTGCATCTCCTTGTCTCGTGGGTCAAGGCCCCGGGAGTATTTCCGAAATGGATGGTCTTCTCCCTGGCATGATGTGATTCAGTGTTGTGAACATGTCTTTCCTTTGTGGCTTCTACGGATAGAACATTTCACATATATGTTCGACCATGAACCGCTTCTTTGACAGGATATTTAGAGAGAGAAAGTCCTGACTGAGAGAGGATCATGTGCACCCCTTCAGTCCCCAGGTTAAGTTCTCCTGATTCGACCTTTTCCTTGAAAATGCGCTTCAAAACCTTGTATTCGCTTGTTGGATGATTGACGAACCTATGAAAGCGACAATAACGAGGATTCTCCATTTCTTCTTCAGTAGGCTTTTTCCTGACGTATGGAAATTTGATTGCACCATCTTGGATCCAGCCTTCTAGCAACTCGATCACTTTTTCAATGGGAAGAGGGAAGTCTGGATCTGTCTGGTCATTTTGCTAACGCTGAGTCGACATTTGTGCATTTCGGGTTTGATTATCCTTCCTTTGTGGGAGAGCCTGGGATACTGGAGAAGCATGCATGTGTTGATATGCCTCAGTTTTCCTTTTACTTCTTTCAGAAACAACGTTCATGGAAGGATGGAGGTTGAGTTTCGGATTGGAAGAATACCCGTTTTTCCTTATACCCTTGCAAACTTCTTTATTCTGGAATGGCTCAGATTTGCTGAGTAGAGCAGGCCTAAGGCAGTCGATTAGCCTTGGCTATGATCCGAGAATGTATATCCTCAAAAGGGATTTATAAAATGACATTATCCCTTCATCGTAAGAGTCTTGATTGAAGCGTGCCAAAATGGACGGGTCTTCTTTATGAATCTCGTGAGAATTTTTCCGAGCTTTCCCGAACGTCCAAGCTAGATTGGTGGAGCCTTTTGCGCTTAGAATGGGTGTGGACTTTTTCTTCGTCGTCGCTGGTCGAGGTATGGATCTTAGAAGAGAAATTTAATGGTAACATATGAAGGATTACCAGCAGCATTCTTTTTAGAGCGATCATATGTTGGTTCTCTTGATAACTGATCTGTAATAACTTTCAAAAGGGCGAACACCTCTTTCTGAGGGTGACAATTTCTAAAGATGAAAACTCCTTCTAAATATCGATTTACAGTTTCATCACTCTCTCTAGGGATTTTAGTAGTAATTGGAAGACCCATAGAAACACATCATCGACCAACAAACTGAGCAGGGAGAATGATCTCCCATTAGAAATGGGGATTTAGTTTTTTTCTGGAATTGAGAATAGGTTTCAGAAAGAAAAGAAAAGTAGGATGAGAATCAAGGTTTATATCCGCGTTTATAAAGCAACAGAGTAAAGAAAAGAAAAGAAAATAGGATGGGAATTAATGAAGTTTGTGAAAAATTGAGTTTTATCGTTTTTATTGTAACCGAAAAAATAAGAAAAAAAAAAAAATTTAATTATTTTGTCAGAGTTTTTGTTAATCTCAGAATTTGCCATCAACGAGATTGTCATTGTTTTTCAATCATGATCGAAGACTTATTTATATTCTTTGGAATTGTGAGACACCATGATCCCATTAAGTGACCGATGATGGGTGAGAAGGAAATGTTTGAAAGTACTCCCACCCCTGAGACTAATGGTTGATCCATGCTACTTTGTTAAATCCTTCAATCCCATTAAACTCACATTCCATCGTTTGTTTGAACACCTCGTCCGGGACCGCCCGAGACCAAAACCCTAGTTGATATCCCCTTACCACGAACGTCTGTGTTGATTTCGATTGACTTCATGACTTTATAGGCACATGAGTCCATGACTAAAAAAGTTGATCTGATTTTGTCACGGAAGGTATAATTCTCACGTTAAAAAAAACCCTCATCCGATGATTATTGAAGATTGAAGATATTTTATGGTTTCTGCGAGAATATTAATCCGAATTGTTTCATCGATGGCATGGTGGTAGTTGTAACCAGCATAATTTAAGGATGAGAGATTTAATTATTTTATTAGTGTTTTTGTAAATGTTACTAGCACGCAGAAACCCTAATTTACTCATAGCTTCTATGGTTGCTTGAGAATTTACCATGGAATGAAGTTGGAGAAGGTTTTGTGGGTACAGCTCAGGTATCTTGTGTGAGCAAATGCGAGGCTCTTGAAGAGAGTTGGTGATTTGTTGATGAAAGGAGAATATGATCAAATCTTTGGTTTAATCATTTATTCGAAAAACGCTCAAATGCAAGGCCTTGGGTGATAAAAACCTAACGAGACTATAAATAGGTCCACTAGGGACACCAAGGGGTTTAAAGGCCTTAGTGCATAATGGATCGGCGCTTGATCATTCCATGAAAATCAAAATTATTTGGAAGAGTTTTGGACCAATACGTGGAATTGCGCAAATTAGGTCAAATCGTAGAAAGAACGTGGGGACCGCCTCATTGCGAGCCGAGGCCAGCTAATCCACAGTTGGTCAAGGTAACATGCTCTACGTAAATCAACTGCGCCCGTGTCACAATCCTGAGAATTTGATATTTTGATGTAATGAGCATCCATTGGAGAAAATATGACAAAATTAGTGGTTTTCTTAAGGCGAAAAACTTCATGAGATGAAGGAAAATAATTATAAAATGAAGGAACATGAGGCGTGGACGGTGAGAAGTAAGTGACCCACTCCCATGGTGCCTTTTCCTTACTGATTTTATGGTTGAAATCAAAGAATTTTGTTGAAATTAAGGAGTTTCTTAGAGATCATGGGATCAGGAAGCAAATAAAAAAATAATAAAATTGTCCACAGGGCATCGCTGGAGTCTCCGTTCCCTTAATTTTATTTTTTAAGTATTTATCCATGATTTGAAGGAATTTTCCTAACAACGTCACATGAAATCAAAGAATTTCATAGGACCAAGGAAAACTTAAAATTAATAATAATAAAATAAGGGCGTGTCTTTATTCCCTCGCACGGTCCATGGGAGACTAATTTTAGCTATATTTTTCATGGGTTTTAAAAATGCAATTAAGGAGTTTCATGAAATTAGGAAAAAACCAAAATCAATGAGGGAACCATGAGGTGTAGAAATAGGGATCAGAGCATGGCGGTTGATCACAATCGAATCCGAATTCTAATTTTATATTATTCCCGCACTTAAGGATGAGAAAAGCGATATTTGTTCAAATGAAAATTTTCATGATCAAAAGATAAATATGATAAAAATATAAGTCGAGGCTTATGATCACAATCGAATCCGAATTAATTTTTAATTTTTTGTTATTTTCCTTGGTAAGGTTCATGGTTGGGAAAGACACGTAAGGATGTGAATGCTTCTTTGAGTAGTTCATTTAACTGGGGGATTACTAGGGCAGAACTCTATGCTTAAATATTTACGCTAAACGGCATGCTTGAGAGAACCATGTTGAGTAATGAATATTTTGAGAAATGTTTATTTTCTGTTTCACTTGAGGACAAGTAAAAGTCTAGGGATTTCTTATTTGGGGGGTATTTGATGAGTGCTAAATAGTGCATATTTATACACCTTTTATTGGCATTTTACTCATCTTTTTTGTGCTCAAGAATTAGATATTATCCCATATTCTGTATTTTCCTTGTTTTCAAGAATAAATATTTGTATTAATTAATTTTGTGTTTTTAGGTACTAAATAAAGTCCGGAGAAATTGAGAGCCAAAAGAGCGAAGAATTGGAGTCGAGCATCTATGGAGCAGATAGCCAAAGCACATGCTAATCGGGTCTTAACCCAACTTACAAAACATGGGCTTGAGCTAGACCCGACCCGTGACCGGATCCGAGCCCGTCTTCTTCGAGACGTTGAGATTTCTATCTCCTCATCCAACTGTCGTCGCCTCCACGCGCATCGAAGTTCATTTTGCCCGTGCAACAGGATCATGCCAAAACCGCATACCACCCCGAGCCGTGCGATCTTCCATCCTATGCATCCTACGCGCCGCGCATTCTCATCGAGCTTTGATGTAACTGTCACAAAAGATAGCCCTATATAAACCCCAAAGCCTAACCCTAAACTCATTTCTTCTCCCTCACCCCCGACAGAGCAGAGCCTCGCAAAACCCATCTCCCGACCAAACTCACAGACACCACCTCCATCTCTCGCCACAGCCGATTCCGCCACCTCCATCACCAACTCCCATCGTAGCAGGCCACCTACTCCCACTCCTTAGGTCTAGATATCTCTTTTGTAGTTTCTACCAACCCTAGAAACTAAATCAGAGATAACTAGAACTAGGGCATTCAACCAACAACCCCACATGGAGCTCTGAAGCCGAAGTGACAGAAGAGGAGAAGCAATTCAGAGTATGGGTTGCATTTAATTTCTGTTTTAAAAGTAATTTAGGGTTTGGTTTGTTGAATCTGTTGCATGTATAAATAGAGATGAATGGTGTTGTTAGGAGGTATGCTCAAACTAGCGAGGTGTATCAATTAAGGTTTAATTTCAATTTGTATCATGTTTTAATCACTTTGGCTAGAGTTGAGATGAAGCCCATAATCTGTTGCTAAGATTTGTTCACATGTTGATAATTGTTCTTGATTGAGCTTAATTGTTTAGATAAACTTAATTTGACACTTCAAAGATATTACTTTCACGTTGTCTATCAAGTATTCATTGTAGTCGAGCATTTCTATGATTGAATGTGTAGCAATTCATACTTGTGTTTATTATTGATCCTTAGACTAATTGTGCCTCGAGAAGACAATTAGTACTATGGAAAAATACTCTAATTGCAATTAGGATATCCATTCTCGGGATAGGATTAGTCATCTAAGTAATAAAATCAATCGTGATTAGTTGTACTATGACAAGACAGTAATACTAGGGGTTGTCTAGTTACCTTAGTTGATGAGAGACTACCCATTGAAAACCTGGATGAATGGCAGCCTTGCCATTACACGGGACGAGAAATTTATCAACCATTGAACCGATTTGTCGAGACTAGGTGGTGGATTCGACACTCTAGTGCTTTATAATCTAGTCATTCCTTAGAGTCACTTCACTACAATTTCGCCGCTTCGACAACAAACATTTGTGTCACTTGTTCTTTACCTCTTAGGAATTCAGTAGAGTAAGCTTTGATCATTAGAAAAGCACCACAAGTCTCTATGGTTCTACCGTATTCTGCCGCGTCTCCGATAGACGCCGTGCACTTGCGTTTATCACCGTAGGACATAAAATATACACATTCCGAGGCCTACCAAGTTTTTGCATTGCCGCTGGGACTTAGCGTGTCTTTGAGTCGATTGATGTGCTTGCTTCACCACTTTCAACTCATCTTGTATATACTTGCTCTCAAATCTTTGCTTTTAATCTTTACTAGTGTAACTTAGCTTAATTTTTTGTATTACATTACTTCCATCCATCTTTGTCATCATGTGCATATCATAGTCTACTTACCTTAAGCGCATATCTCGTGTTCTCCTAGTGCATTCTTTCATAACTTAGCTTAACCTCTACATCTTTGCATCTTTACACATCTCGCATCCGTAACTTAGTGCACATCTCGTATCTCGCATTCGCATCTTGAGCATCTTGCTCCATTGCTTTATACATCGCAAGATCTCTTAGTGCACATCTCGCATCTCTTAGTGCACATCTCGCATCTCTTAGTGCACATCTCGCTTACACATCTGCATCATCTGTAATGTTGGTTTTCTCATACCGCAAATCTTTTGCTCCATTGCTTTTAAACCGTGTAATTTTGAGAACCGAGATTTCTCTCTTGAGCCCAGCAGTGCATGCTACCTATGTCGGAAAAGCTGGCAAAGCCAAAGAAAGGAAGATAAGGTGCAGGCGAGCAAGCCCTGCGACTTGTAGGTGAGTGGTGCCTTGACCTCTGAAACACACATATGCTAGCCGAGAGTACTATGATATTACACTATTCGCTAGTCTCGGCTTACTCGTGGCCGATAAGCCGCAAACAGGTGAGACCTTGTGTGTGCCATACCTTCAGTGCTCGATCTTACATTGGCTAGCGGGTAGTTTGTAATTGAGCAAGCCTTGCTCAGTAGACCCCCGAGCTCAACTTTGCCAAAACCGTAAACTCCATCTGCCACGCCCGTGACCCGAACATATTGATAATCGAGCATAACCCCCGTAAATTGCATACCTAAGATTGTAAGCCATTGTGATGCATGCTATAACCTGTGTTAGGTAGTACACACATCCCGAGCATCTTTGTTTGCGCACTCGTGTGCCTTGTGTGAGACATCTCGCACCTTGCTCGTGACCTTGTTGACATCCGCCCCGGTGAGCCAAGTTGTTGGACCCTCGCATCTCCATGCGACTTGTGCATAAGTCTCGAAATTTTGAGCTCAACCGACCTCACTAAGCTTGATGTGATTGTGCTAGCATTGTGTGTTTGCCGATTTGCTACATCGGTGAAATCTAAAACCATATTGTACTTGAGCTAGTAACCTCATGATACCTAATTGCAATGTGTGTGCATACCTTGCTGTGAGTGCACCTTGCCCCGGTGCCTTTGCATAAAAATTTTTGCCACCTTTGCTGTGAGTGCACCTCAACCGAATATATTGGACACTGTGGCATGTAAGTCGTGTAGAAAAGCTAAAATACTTCATCTCGCTTTTACATCTCTCGCATCTGTTGCACCCCCACACATTGCTCTGCAAGTATTGTGATATTTTGGAGAATTAGTGTCTCCGTGTTGATAGGCTACCCTATCTTTGTGAGTTGCTCTAATCGGACACTGTGAATCTGTGGGGCTGTGAGCTAACTCCGTTGACCCCGCAATACATCTCGAATATGCCTTAAACCTTGTGAGTTTGTGCTCTCACTTCTTTGTGCTTGCGACTTGCACACAACCTAGTGCTGTATCATTTTTTTTGTGAGCTGGTGTTTCCTTGTGTTGGTTTCACTAAGCTACCATGTCTTTGTGCTAAGTAATTGTTGCTTGTTTTATTCTCGTGTCTAACTTGCTCAGGTGCAACACAATCAAAACTTGGGCTCGCACAAACCCCGAAACCCAATCACCCTGGGCTGCTCACAATCAAGCTGTGGACCTGGCTTTGCACAATCAACCCACTTCGGGCCGTGCACAATACTAGGGCTCAATCCACTTTTGGGCTATACATTTTTCAACATAATTTGGGCCAGTGCGGCTACTAAACCGAAGCTCACACATATCTTGGGTCACAATTTGAAGCCCAACCACTAAGCTTTGCCTTTTCGCCGGGCTAACCGAACTGGGCCGTTAACTCATTTCTTTGGGCTGCAATAACATGCACAAATCTGAAATCCCAAACAAACCAAAGCCCATTTAAACCAAACAAAACCCATCAAAACCAAACCAGCCCACCTGCACCGGGCTTGCATAACCTCGGGCCGTGCATTTTCATAATCTCGGGCTCGCAAACAAAAAGAAACCCACAAAACCAAATGAAACCCAAACCAAATGAAACCCAATAAATCAAATTAAGTCCACTATAACTGGGTTTTGAGTTCAATTTGAGTGCTAAATCATGTCGGGATTTTGGTCTGCATCAGGGGATACAAACAAATCCATAAGAGAGCTTGCTTACGGGCATTCTTCACCATAGAAACCCCCAGACCACAATGATTTTAGGGCATATTATGAGCCTTCTGTGGGCCCCGACCTTGAGTACTCATACCCTAACCATCATGAGCACATGTATCAGTCACCACAGTGGGAGATGAACAATTTTATACTCCCCGACTCCTTGTTTACAATCACTAATGGAAACGCTCATGGAACAAAATGCTAGGCTTGACTTTCATACAATGCATAACCATCCATATAGCAACATGCATGATCATCCCTTCTCTAGTGAACAATGTGCACAACCATTTAATGATTATTCATATGAAACATGCATACCCATTATGAAGACTCTCCCTCCATTGAACAATGTCACATGTTCTTAAAGATGAACCTTATTCATTTATAAAAGGAAGAATGGAAGGCGTTCATGATAGGATGATTATTGTCCCTAATAAAGTAAATCTTGAAAATAGTGTTTCTATTCCTACTCATGCAACTAACACTTTGAATATGAACCTAATCTAGAGGTAAATGAGTATACTAGAAATGCTAATAAGGGAAATACATTTTTGTTATGATGATGATGATGATGAATATGATATGTTAGAAGAGCATGTGCATGCAGAAAATATGATGGCATCTTTTGGTTGTAGACGTTAGGCGTCTGCTTCAGAACCACATGAATGATACTTCTTCTAACATTCATATATGTGATATTGATTCCGAGCTTGGTTTTGTGAAATTCTTCCAGTGAATGTGAGCATGCTTCACAACTTATTTGTGACTTAGGAAAGGATGAATCTTCATTGACACTAATGTTCTTTTGGATCATGATATTATTGTTGTGTCCGATTCCCTGCCCATGTCACAATATGTTGCCTGCTCTGATGATTATGACATGGTGATTGATGAATTGTTATATCTTTGGTGAACATGATTTACCCTCTTTTGACTTTAGAAAGTGTAATGGTGCAAATGATCTTATACATGAAAACAACTTAGATGTACCTACCTCTCTCCCGAGTCACAAATTGATACTCCTCCACCAAACCTAGGTGTAGTTTGTCACAAAATTGCAAAAACCAACTTTTAAAAAATGCCTAATTTAGGGCCTAGAACTTTGTGCTTCCCAAGTCCTCTTGACTATTTTGCATCAAAGTATAACACTCTTAAGGAGCCACAGGTTGGAATGTGTATGTCCGTTTGCTCTTAGCAAAACTCATTTTGAGTTAGACCTTTTGCATGATGTACCTTTAAAATTGCAAGATTTTGTTCTCACACTGCTCACAAGTTTAGGTTTTGGGAAACTCCTTCCCATTTGCAGTCTTACTTGCACTCTCATGTTATATTTGTGTAAGGTTGTTGATGTTTGTACATACCGTCTTTTGGGTTGATCCTCAACTCTTTAGATTTGTTGGTTTTATGGTGAATTTCATTGTATATATCCGTGGGACTTGTTAAATTTTTTCTTTTCTTGAATCGGTTTGAGTCTTCTTGTGCTTATATTGTGCTAATCCGATATGATCTCCACCGAGAATGTTGGATTCTAGCCTTGACTAATGAAGCCCAACCTTGCTCCGCCGACATAGGTAATCTCTTCCCTTTTCTCTTATCAAGCATAGTTCTCATGGTATGTGATCGTTTAAATTTTTCTATCGTTGACACATTGAGGACAATGTTTGATTTAGGTTTGGGGGTGCATTTGCATTTATTTTTTTTTTTCTTTTATTTTACCTTTTATTTTCAAAAAAAAAAAAAAAAAAAAAAAAAAAAAAATTCAAACTCTTTTGTAAAAACCTCCAACTTTTAGAGATTTTAGAGTCACTAGTGATGCTTCTAGCTATGTTTACATAGAGATTCACCGAAATAACAAAAATGGAAGTAATAGGAGAACACAATCGGGTTTCTTAGTTGATTAGAGCGTTAAAATTGGATTTAACCATACCTAGGAGGCTAATTAGGTCTTTGTTTAGATGTCTAGTAGAATTGTGATCACCCATAGTGGAGACTACCCATTTTACATCAAGTGAGGCACCAACCTTCAATTTTTTTGCAACTTTCTAGAAAAGTCGTTAGAGTGTGTCACCGTACATCAATTCCGGTAGGAATGGTGAGCTACCCAACTTCGCACCACTTTCAAGACTACTTTTGATCTCTTGAGTGCTAGTTTTTGTCAATCATGAGGGTGACGCTCTAAAGATGAAAACTCCTTCTAAATATCGGTTTACAGTTAGCATCACTCTCTCTCTATCAGCAAGACCCATAGAAACACATCATCGTCAACAAACGGAGCAGCATTAGAATATTGAAAGAAAAGTTGAGATAGTCCAAGGTTTATATGCAACAAAGAAAAGAAAAGAAAAGGGATGAGAATTAATGAAGTTTGTGAAAAATTGAGTTTTATCGTTTTTATCAGAATCCAAAAAAAAAAAAAAAAAAAAAAAAAAAAAAAATTAATTATTTTGTCAAGTTTTTGTAAAAGTTCGAAGTTCGTCATCAACGGTTGAAGACCGAAGATTGAAGACGTTTATGGTTTCTTATGAGAGAGTGATATTAATTGCCGTCGGGTGAGAAGGTAAGTGATACTCCCACCCCTTACTAATGGTTGATTGCCTTTCTTAGAGATCATGTGAAAAAGATTCTTTTGTCCACACCTCTCGTGGAGTCTCCAGATTTTATTTCGGAAGGTTATCCTTCTTACCTACAACGTGTGCGGTGATTTCTCTCTTTATTCCTCGCTTTTTGCACATGAGAGACTAAAAAAAGCGATCTTTTTGAGTGCAATTATCATAAAACCCTAATGGTGAGGCGAAGTCGAGGCTTATGATCACAATCGAATCCGAATTCTTTCATATGGTATGGTTACTTCTCGCTCAACACTTAAGGATGAGAATGCGTTCTTTGGTAGTTCTAACTTCATGTTACTAGCACGCAGAAACTCTATGTACTCATAGCTTCTTGGATGCTTGAGACTCTCTTACACTCAGAAGTTGGAGAAGGTTTTGTGGGTACACCTCTGGTAAACCCTCACGAGACTACAACTCGTCCACTAGGGACACCTAGGGTTTAAAGGCTTAGTGCATACGCTAAATGCATTCGAGAGACCTGCGACAGGGGTATAGTTAGGATTTCTTATTTTTGTTTCACTTGAGGACAAGTAAAATTCGGTTTGGGGTATTTGATGAGTGCTAAATAGTGCATATTTATACACCTTTTTATTGGCATTTTACTCATCTTTTGTGCTCAAGAATTAGATATTATCCCATATTCGTATTTTCCTTGTTTTCAAGAATAAATATTTGTATTAATTAATTTTGTGTTTTTAGGTACTAAATAAAGTCGGGAGAAATTGAGGAGCCAAAGAGCGAAGAATTGGAGTCGAGCATCTATGGAGCGGATAGCCAAAGCCCCGCGCGAACCGGGCCGCAACCCAACTTACAAAACATGGGCTTGACGCTACAGGACCCGACCCGTGACCGGGGATCCGAGCCCGTCTCTTCGAGACGTTGAGATTTCTATCTCCCTCATCCAACGGTCGCTGCCTCCACGCGCATCGAAGTTCGCTGCTCCCGTGCAACACCGATCATGCCAAAACCGCATACCACCCCGAGCCGTGCGATCTTCCATCCTATGCATCCTACGCTCGCTGGCAGCGTTCCTCATCGAGCTTTGATGTAACCGCTTCGAAAGACATAGCCCCTATATAAACCCCAAAGCCTAACCCTAAACTCATTTCTTCTCCCTCACCCAGACGGAGAGCAGCTCGCAAAACCCATCTCCGACCAAACTCCACTGAGACACCACCTCCATCTCCCCTGCCCTGTGCGATTCCACCACCTCCATCACCAACTCCATCGAGCAGCCACCTACTCCCACTCCTTAGGTCTAGATATCTCTTTTGTAGTTTCTACCAACCCTAGAAACTAAATCGGAGATAACTAGAACTAGGGCATTCAACCAACAACCCCATTACTGGAGCTCGAAGGCTTAGTGACAGAAGAGGAGAAGCAATTCAGAGTATGGGTTGCATTTAATTTCTGTTTTAAAAGTAATTTAGGGTTTGGTTTGTTGAATCTGTTGCATGTATAAATAGAGATGAATGGTGTTGTTAGGAGGTATGCCTGGGCTAGCCAGTGTATCAATTAAGGTTTAATTTCAATTTGTATCATGTTTTAATCACTTTGGCTAGAGTTGAGATGAAGCCCATAATCTGTTGCTAAGATTTGTTCACATGTTGATAATTGTTCTTGATTGAGCTTAATTGTTTAGGATAAACTTAATTTGACACTTCAGCATATTACTTTCCAAAGTGTCTATCAAGTATTCATTGTAGTCAGAGCATTTCTATGATTGAATGTGTAGCAATTCATACTTCAGTGTTTATTATTGATCCTTAGACTAATTGTGCCCTGAGAAGACAATTAGTACTATGGAAAAATACTCTAATTGCAATTAGGATATCCATTCTGGGATAGGATTAGTCATCTAAGTAATAAAATCAATCTGTGATTAGTTGTACTATGACAAGACAAACCTAATACTAGGGGTTGTCTAGTTACCTTAGTTGATGAGAGACTACCCATTGAAACCCTGGATGAATGGCAGCCTTGCCATTACACGGGACGAGAACTTTATCAACCATTGAACTGATTTAGCTGAGACTAGGTGGTGGATTCGACACTCTAGTGCTTTATAATCTAGTCATTCCTTGTGAGTCACTTCACTACAATTTCGGCCGCTTCGACAACAAACATTTGTGTCACTTGTTCGTTACCTCTTAGGAATTCAAGTAGAGTAAGCTTTGATCATTAGAAAAGCACCACAAGTCTCTATGGTTCGACCCGTACTTGCGCGTCTCCGATGGACGCCGTGCACTTGCGGTTATCACCGTAGGCCATAAAATATACACATTCCGAGGCCTACCAGGAGCCGTCAATCTCGTGATTCTATATAGAAATAATTATGAAGTGTTCAGTATTCATGAGATATGCCGTTGTCCAGCGAGAGACTACATATCTGCATGTACTCGAGAGACAAAGATTTCTCGGTCAGAGGTTCGATGAGAGACCGTGTCTCAATACTCACGTCTAATTGTTGGATCAGAAGTTCGTATAATTATGGGTTTACGATTTTAGCCTTTGTCGAAAATCCACCATCTACAGGAATATATTGCATATCTTGAGAATATTTTTGGTTTTGGAAATTCCTTGGTGTCCAAACTTCCTTGGTCTATAAATATCAAAGTTTGCATTTCGAGCAAACTAATCCTCGTGAGCCAACAAAACTACCTAGTTGTGTTGTTACTTGGTGGAGCCGCCTATTGGGAGAGGAAAGTAACCTAATTAGGCGAAATATCTTACGGCCGCTCAGTTTAAAGACTTCTTTGGGATTGAGAAGCTCTATTAGTACCGTTGGTGGGAAACTAGATAATTGTGGTTTATTATTAGTTTTCGATTGATTTGATTGACTAATGGTTGTTGAACTTTGATTGCACCTAGTTTGTTTATGCTTGAGAATCTTCTCTTCTGATATAAGATTCACTCAAACTAGATCGAAGTTTCGACGGGGATCTTTAGACTGTTTGTAGATCTAAAGACGTCTTGTGATAATCCATTGTTAACACACTCCGTTCTGTGCGTGATTGATCACAAGAGATTCAAGTTGATCGTGTTCAGGTGTTTATTGAAGATCTAAGAAGATTTGAAGACAAAAAAGACTTTGAAGATTTCTGATTTGGGTTCATAATCTTAGGTGTGCACAATACTTGTTTCGGTTAAAGAGGATCCAACTATAATCGGTTTATCCTTGTGGCAGATTGGATTGATTAGTTGAGTAGATCGGCATCAATAAAATTCTTTGTGATTCAAAGTATTGATTGCAAAATCTAGACGATTACTTTTGTAGTTGTTATTAGATAGATCTAAGGACCTGAAAAAGGTGTTTATTGGGATAAACAGAAGAGCCTTTTGTCGAACTCACATCACTTGGTTGAAAAGAGTTGTTACCAAACAGATTTGTTGTTACTTTACTGTTTGGAATACGAACCAAAGGAATTGTTTCAAGTACGTGACTTATTACAAGTTGGAGGAGTGGGAATACAGACGGAACTAGGTGAACTATAGGTTTAGTTGCTTGGTCTCAACTATACGAAGTTGGTTTGATTTTGTATAGCGGCTTAATCCTGAGAGTATTCAATTCTTGACAAGGTCCCGGGGTTTTTCTGCATTTGTGGTTTCCTCGTTAACAAAATATTGCTGTGTCTTTTACTTTTCTATTTCCGCAATTATAATTGTTTTTATTATATTTAGAAGTAAAATACACAAACGTTAATTCCTATTTACTTGATAGTAATCCTGTTAGAGCATGGCTCGGTTGAACCCACCAAGCATTGGTATGTCAAGTTTGGTTGTCATATTTTAGTGAATCAAAACTCATGTTAAGAGTCGCTTTATTATGTACTAGAGTTAAACTTCGTATAGGTTAGCTAGAAAGTATTAGGATATGAGACATTACAAGTATTGCGAAGACTTGAAGATGTGAAGAAGCAAGGAGCTACAACGACAACAATCATCCTTCAACTTGAGGTTAGTGATATTTGACTTGAACTGTTTCATTCCCTAACGTATCTTTCAAGTCGTGCATATTGAAAACATAAGCTGCGAAGCATATTTGAACTCTAGATAGACATAGTATTAAGGAATACAATACGAGGTTTATTGCTTAACCATTAAACTTTGTAGATAAGACATCGCCATAATCATTTGAATGCTATTGTGATTATGTATGGGTATGAGGTGAGTATTTCATCCTAGGGAACAATGTTTACATGTGTTCTAAGGAAGTAAGTTCATAAACTTGTTTGTGAACCGAAAAGAAAATTGACAGGTGTTATTGGTTTTGTTATTCATTGCATATCTTATGAACAACCAATATGTGTGATAGAGTATAACCGCTCACAACTTGTTGTGTTCTTGGTAGAACTATTCACAAAGGCCTAACTTATGTATTGGTATAACTTTTATTAGTAAAACCGATCTTAAGTAATCACCTGTGGTATGATCGGATTTTGTATGTCTGACCTTGTAAGGGAAAGGGAACCGATCCTTATAAGGGAAAGGGAACCGATCCTAGTAAGGGAAAGGGAACCGATCCTAGTAAGGGGTACAAGACATCAAAGGGAACCGATCCTTGTATGGGGTACAGCAAGGTTTATAGCATAAAGGGGAACCGATCCTATGGACATGTGCAACACATATAAGTTAGATACCATATATATGTGGGGAACCGATCCAAGTACCTAGTCAACCGAACTTTTGGGAAGCTAGTGTGACTATGCACAATACTCACATGGAGGTAGAACCGAAACTTGTTTTGGTAGAACCGTAAACCCATGATTGTGATTGAATGCTGGTTTGATCAATCACATAGTTCTTGAAAGTCAGATGAACCAATTCTAAACTTGTTTGGAAGTGTGGCAAATCGGTTTCAAGGTTGTAAGTGTGAAAGAGAACTTACAAAGTTAAGATGTCGACAAACTTTGAACACGTGTTGTGAATGTTTATTTCTATAATTGTTCAAAGATATTCCTTAACGACTAAGGGAAGAGAATCCCAGGATCGAAACATAAGTAAGTTAAGAATGTTTTAATTAAGGTTATTAATTTCATTTTGCAGGGAAATTACAGAATTAGTAATGTGCATTTACTAATTAGATTTTCCGAGAGATTTCGATCGTTATTTTTGGATAGAGCATTTTAGGGGTGTACAGAATGCCCGGAAGCCTGCGGCCTTCCATGTACCGGCGGGGTCCGAAGGAGCCCATGGGCGCCCGACAGCCTGTCATGGGCTAGCCCGGCCTTCCCGATAATTATAAGTGGACGGACCCGGGTTTTTGTTCAAATATTGGAGTCCAGCCTGTTAGCTTTGCCGTAGCTTTGTTTAGTTACCCGGCCTGCCTGACTGCCAATAGCCTCGAATAAAGTTTTCTACTAGTGTGATGGATTTCTCAAGAACTTAAATTTCATACGTGGACAATTTATTGGGGTTAGAGAAAATTCTGAATTACATTTCACAGTAATGAATATGAATTGCTTGAACTATCATTTGGACGAGTTATAGATATATCATCATTCATCAAGCCAAAAAAAACAAACATATATACTTTAAAATTTGAATTATCTCTTGGGCCCGAGGCCTGCCCGGCCCGACCTGGCCTGGCCTGTATTGTTTCACGGGTATGGACGGGCCATGGACATTAAATTTTTGTTATTGCCCGGCCCGGCCTGGAATGTTAAACTTAATGGGTAGTAAGGACTACAAGCCCGTCCGGCCCGGCCTGTGCTATAATCGGGCTTGGGCTGGCCTGCCCGGCACGATGTACACCCCTAGAGCATTTCTAGGAATTATGAAAACCGAATCTGTGCTTTTATGAATATCTTGAGAATATTTTCGGTTTTGGAAATTCCTTGGTGTCCAAACTTCCTTGTGTTTAAATACACGAAGTTTTCCTTTCTAGCAAACTAATCCTTCGTAACAACAGATTTACTCTTTTATTGTTGTTACTGGTGTAGCCGCCTATTCGGAGAGGAAAATAACCTAATTAGGCGAAATCTCTTATGGCCGCTCAGTTTAAAGTCTTCTTTGGGATTGAGAAGCTCTAGCGCGACCCGTTGGTGGGAAACTAGATAATTGTGGTTTATCTTTGTTTTCGATTGATTTGATGACTAACGGTGGTTGAAATCTGACTGCACCTAGTTTGTTTATTCTTGAGAATCTTCTCTTCGATATAAGATTCACTCAAACTAGTTCGTAGTTTCGACGGGGATCTTTAGACTGTTGTTAGTTCTAAAGATGATCTTGTGATAATCCATTGTTAACGGACTCCGTTCTGTGCGTGATTGATCACAAGAGATTCAAGTGATTGTGTGCAGGTTTTTTATTGAAGATTTAAGAAGATTTGAAGATTTGAAGAAAAAGAAGATATTGAAGATCTGACTTGGGTTTTATAATCTTTGGTGTGCACAATACTTGTTTCGGTAAAAGAGGATCCAATTAATAATCGGTTTATCCTTGTGGTAGATTAGATTGATTAATTGAGTAGATCGGCATCAATACGTTTCCTTGTGATTAAAGGTATTGATTGGCTTAATCTTAAACGATTACCTTTGGGTGATTGAACATAAGATAGATCTAAGGACCCGACGAAGGGGTTTATGTTAAGATAAACGAGAAGAGCCTTTGTCCGACTCATATCACTTGGTTGAATAGAGTTGATACCAAACAGATTTGTTGTTCATTTCTCGTTTGGAATACGAACCAAAGGAATTGTTCCAAGTACGTGACTTATTCACAAGTCGGAGGCTTGGGAATACGAGACGGAACTAAGTGAACTATAGGGTTAGTTACTTGGTCTCAACTATACGAAGTTAGGTGTAATTTTGTGTAAAGCGGCTTAATCTCGAGAGTATTCAATTCGGGACAAGGTCGGGGTTTTTACGCATTTGCGGTTTCCTCGTTAACAAAATCTTGTTGTGTCATTTACTTTTATTTTCCGCATTATAATTGTTTTATTATAATTAAAGTAAATCACACAAACGTTAATTCCTATTTACTTGATAAGCAATCCTATTGTGTTTGGTTAAGTACGAACCTTTGTATCAAGTAAACATACTTCGTTGTTGTATTGTCTCGATCTCGTATCCATAGTCGATCACACGAAGTGTGAACCGATTAGTTGTATTGTCTCGACTCAGTCCATAGACAATCACTTTCGGAGAAATGACTTATAGGTAGGAAAAGTTTTAGCTTGGGTATATTTGGGCACCCTCGCCTTTTCAAATCCTATTGTGTTTGGTTAAGTCCGAACCTTTATCAAGTAAACATACTTCGTTGTTGTATTGTCTCGATCTCGTATCCATAGACAATCACACGAAGTGTGAACCGATTAGTTGTATTGTCTCGACTCAGTCCATAGATAATCCGTTTCGGAGAAAGGACTTATAGGTGGAAAAGTTTTAGATTGAGGTATATTTGGGTACCCTCGTCTTTTCAGATCTAAAAGTGTTAGATGAATGTGGTTAAGACAAAAGTGTTCATATGGCTAACTTCGGTTAACTATTACTGAGCCAACTCAATATACACCTTTAGGTACGGTTACTAATATCTAAATAAAGGTATATTTCATTTGTTTGTAACAATCTAAGACCATATACCGGTGGAGATTGATTGCTTTATTATTGCGAGACTTAGCTTGAATCTTAAATTAGGTTTTTATCTAATGGTGAATATTGGATGCTTTGTTACTAAGATATCTTATCTTTGATTATAAGCAAACATGATTTGAAAGACTATATAAGGGAAAACTCTAGCAAATGGAAAACCTGATCTCGGCACTTTCCAGTGTCCTAGTCGCAAACTAAAGTCGATTCTTCTTTAACCTAGGTTTTTCCAAACCGTATTTGAAAAAGCGGGGGTACAACAATCACACCCACAACTAAGAGTTGATACGACCCAAAGTCGAAGACTTTAATAAACAAATCTGTATCACACTGTTTGTGGGTGAAAATGGTTTCTGCTGATTTCGGTAATTTCGGTGTGTGGGTGAGAAAAGAATTTAAACCCTAAACAATCTACTGCAAGGGAGTACTTTAGATTCGAGAGATCAATCTGTAAAAGTCCGGCCTAAACCAAGAAATGGCCGTTCCAGACTTGCTTCGGTCACAAAGTGGAGGAGAATGGGTTGGTTTTGGGGAGGGAAGCAAGGAAAGTGATGAGACCAGAATAGTTGATTCTGGAAGAGTAGTTGTGTTACGACTTGTATCAGAAAGTGGGAAGCTAACGTATGAAAAGCTAGCAAACGTTTTCTGAGTGGTGTATGCTCCTTTGAACTTGTCGTTCGGTGGAAATAGGTAAGACCTATTTATACCATTCGAAGTGAAACGTATCTGGTCTCATTAAGGAATGGAAAAATGGGTGAATAAATGAGAGGAGGTGGTAACGTTAACGCATGTAATTGATGTTCCATGAAACCGTTAACGCATGGAATTGAGGTTCCATAAAAAGAACGTTTCACCATTAACTCCCTGTATTTATTAACCGCCTCATCCTTATGACACTTCCTTATGACGGGCGTAGTGTACGCCGCACGCTGTAAACCGCCAAACCAATACCCAAAGAGGATCCCCCAGTTTGTGATATGTGTTGATGTCTCGAACATGTAGCATGTTGTTGTTGCCTGGCAAGTCGCGCTGGGGAGACTTGCTAGCTTGGTGACCTTCGACGGTCGAGATTTTGCATCTCAAGAGGAAAGATAGCCGTTAATCGTTGCACGCTTTCGTTTTGGTAGCACGAGGAAAGGCCGAGCATGGTGGCGCGGCTAGGTTGGCATGCCATTGGCGTGGCCAAAATTAGGTTTTAGGGCCATGCGTCGTCTGGTAACCTTGGATGGCTAGGATTGGCTCCTCGGGATTGAAGGGGACCGTTGATCGTCGCATGCCTTCGTTTTGGTAGCCGCGAGGGGAAGGCAAAGCATGGTGGCGCGGCTAGGTTGGCATGTCGTTGGCATGGCATGGTTTGGCGTGGCCAAACTTAGGTTTTCGGGCCAAAGGTTATCATGCGTCGTCCGGTAACCTTGGATGGCTAGGATTTGCTCTCGGGATTGAAGGGGACCTTTGATCGTCGCACGCCTTCGTTTTGGTAGCCGTGTAGGGAAGGCCGACATGGTGGCGCGGGCTAGGTTGGCATGCCGTTGGCATGGCATGGTTTGGCGTGGCCAAACTTAGGTTTCGAGCCAAAGGTTAACATGCGTCGTCTGGTAACCTTGGATGGCTAGGATTTGCTCACGGGATTGAAGGGGGACCGTTGATCGTCAGACGCCTTTGTTTTTGGTAGCCGCGTAGGGAAGGCCATCATGGTGGCGCGTCTAGGTTGGCATGCCGTTGGCATGGCATGGTTTGGCGTGGCCAAACTTAGGTTTTAGGGCCAAAGGTTAACATGCATCGTCTGGTAACCTTGGATGGATAGGATTTGCTCCTGGGATTGAAGGGGGACCGTTTATCGTCGCACGCCTTCGTTTGGGTAGCCGCGTAGGGAAGGCCAGCATGGTGGCGCGGCTAGGTTGGCATGCCGTTGGCATGGCATGGTTTGGCGTGGCCAAACTTAGGTTTTCGGGCCAAAGGTTATCATGCGTCGTCTGGTAACCTTGGATGGCTAGGATTTGCTCCTGGGATTGAAGGGGGACCGTTGATTGTCGCACGCCTTTGTTTTTGGTAGCCAGCCGCGTAGGGAAGGCCAACATGGTGGCGCAGCTAGGTGCGCTTGGCATGGCGGGCCAAGGGCTTAGCATGTCGTTGGCACATGGTGCGGCTAGTATGGCTAGGGCCAAGGCAAGGCGCGGTTTTGGCTTGGCATGGTGGGTCCAAGGGTTTGGCATGCCGTTGGCACATGGCGCGGCTAGCATGGATAGGGCCAAGGCAAGGTGCGGTTTGGATTGGCATGGTGGGGCCAAGGGTTTGGCATGCCGTTGGCACATGGCGCGGCTAGCATGGATAGGGCCAAGGCAAGGTGCGGTTTGGCTTGGCATGTTGGGGCCAAGGGTTTGGTGTGAATGGTTTGGCTTGGCATGGCGGGGCCAAGGGATTGGCATGACATGGGAGCATGGTGCGGATACCATGGCTAGGGCCAAGGCAAGGTGTGGTTTGGCTTGGCATGGTGGGGCCAAGGGTTTGGCATGCCGTTGGCACATGGCGCGGCTAGCATGGCTAGGACTAAGGCAAGGTGCGGTTTGACTTGGCATGTGGGGCCAAGGGTTTGGTGGCATGGTTGGCATGCCTTGGCGCGGTAGGTGTGGCCGGCATGGTTGGCATGCCTTGGCGCGGTGGGTGTGACCGGCATGGTTGGCATGCCTTGACGCGGTGGGTGTGGCTGGCATGGTTTGCCGTTGGCACAAGGGTGCGGATAGCATGGCTGGCATGCCTTGGCGCGGTAGGTGTGGCTGGCACGGTTTGCCATTGGCACAAGGGTGCGGCTAGCATGGTTGTCATGCCTTGGCACGACAGTGTGAAAATGGGCACGGTTTGCTATTGTCACAGGGGTGCGCCTAGCATGGTTGGCATGCCTTGGCGCGGTAGGTGTGGATGGCACGGTTTGCCATTGGCACATGTGGCGTGGGAATTAGGGTTTTGGCCAATCGAAACCCTAATTAGTAATTAATTAGAAAAAAGGTACCATGGTAATTTTCTCGCAGACATATTAAAGGGTTCAATAAATGCGTTTAAGTCATGTGACGTCACTGTCTGGCTAGGGTTTTATGATTTTAACCCTAAGCTAAAAACCACCATCAACATTAAGTCCCCTGCTTAGCTCAGAACAGGGGCGTTGTTGCGAGGTAAGCATAAGATGGTGACAGATAGGGACAGAATCGAAACATAAATCATGCAAGATGGTCGGGAAGATCCGTCTAACCTTTTCGAGAGGTGAAGAGAGTTTGTGCTTCCCGTGTTGGCGGCCCTGCGTGAATTGTGATGGGGATGCAGACCGTGGAGTGGTGAGACGAAAATTGCTGGCTTGGTCTGGCCGTACATCACCTTGACTGGGCTAGGGAACATCATGACGCTGACCTGGCGGATCTGTTGGTATTGGCAAGTCACGGCGCGGACGGCTTGGAGAGGCAAAACACGTGTCGAACGGTTTGGAGAGGCAAAGCATGACAGACGGTTTTGGAGAGGCAAAGCATGGCAGACGGTTTTGGCATGATGAGGCCACGGCAATGGAATGGACAACTTGGCGCGGTGCGGTCATGGTACGATGCGATTCGGTGAGGTGTGTACGAACGACTCGGCGCGGTGGTGATTTGTCTTTGCGGGCCCGATTGCCTCTCTTCTTGTGTAGCTTGAACCGGGAACTTTTTTTTTTTTTTCCCAAAACTCGAGAGTGCTATGTCCATAAAAGATGCGTTACTCCTTCTTCTCGGGTTACGTTTTCGGTGCTTTTTTCCCGAATCTCGTCTTTGGTGGTCGGAAAAGCAAAACGCGAGCAAGCACGTCTCAAACACATACTTCCGCGTTTTCTCACCAAACCCTTATTATCTCGCATAGCCAGGCACAAGACTTTCCCTTTTTATTTGCTTGGTAGAATAGGTTTTAATTAAGACCGAACATTACGCCTTAATTCTCAATTAGTAGAAAGCTTTCCTTTTCGGGATTGCATTATTCTGCCGATAAGAGATGATCTTGGATCCTTCATTCGCATAGTTTGTCTTGAAATCGTGCTCGCCCTCCTTGCAGGTATAGTCTCGTGTTTTCTGGTTTCCGTTTTGTCTTATTCCTTATGTATGCTACCGGTGTAAAATAGGGTAAAAACTTGCCTACTTTCCGGGTTTTGTAGTTGTTTATGGGTGAAAACTACTCGCAGAATTTGGTAATTTGGGGTGTGGATGAGGAATGAATTTAAACCTTAAACAAATGCACTGCCGGTGAGTGCTTGTAGATTCGAGAGATCAATCAGGCAAGTCCTAAGCATAAACCAAGAAATGGCCGTTCAGTACTTGTTTCGGTCACAAAGTGAAGGAGATGGGGTTGATCTTAGGGAGGGAATCGAAGAAGGTGTTGAGATTGTGAAGGTGTTGGCTTGCTTATGACTTGTAAATGAAAGGTGAGCAGGCTTGTGATTGATGCAAGCAAACTCTGGGTGTTTGAATACGTTTTGTATTAACACTTGGTTTTTTGTCTAAATCCGGACTTGTCTGTTATTTGAAATAGGCGGACAACCTATTTATACAAGTCATTAAGCCTTATTCACGTCTCTCGTGGGAAGTGGAAGAAGTGGAGTGATGGAGTAGTGGAGTTGTGCGTCGGTACGACACGACCGGTCTTGCCCACTTCTCTGTTCATCTCTAACCGTCCATGACTTCCTGACACGTTCTTGTGATGGCGCGTTGCACGCTGCACGCTGTAAACCGCCAGACCAATACCCCAGTATGTATCCCCCAGTTTGTGACATGATTGATGTCTGGAATGTGTGGATCGTGGATCCACGAAAGATAGCATATAATGCTGAATTGAATAAATGTATTATTCAGGAAGTCGATACTTGTGAAGTATCGTGTGTATTTTATGTGTGCATCGCATTATGGTGTGGTAAAGTGATGGGTAATAACGCCTCACCGACTAAATAACTCCCGACGGGGTTGTATAACCAAGTCGGGTGAAGTTGGACGGATGAGATGATCTTTGAGACACTCATCTGCGACCGTTAATGAATATTAGGGTTTTTGAAGAGGTGCGCAAGCATCACTCTTGACTTGGTCGAAACCGAGCATGGAAAGGGATTTGGAGAGAACCGACAGGGCGTGCATGTAGATAGCATGCCGGTGTACACGTCCATGTCTCACTTGTCCCATGAAGGTGCGATCTAGGCCACTCAATTTGACCGGCAAAGAGGAGTGGTTGAGATCAATTTTGCAATAGGAAATTGATGCCGCAAAAGGCCGCGCATCATGCTTTTTCCGGCGCGCGTTCCAAGACGACCTAATTTGGTCGGTCTTGGACGATGGGTTTGACGTGAAGATGGCAGGCTGGTGTTCATGCATATACCTGAATATCCCATGAAAACGTGATCTAAGCCACTCAAATCATCCAGGTGAAGTTGAGCGGTCGAGATCGGTTGTGGTTTGGGAGGCGTGGTCATGCTAGTTTGGACGCACGTTTGGGATTAACCAGGCATGATATGCCTTGGCCGAACACATGAGGAGGTAGATGGGCCCACGGTGGTCATGCTTGGTATGACCGGCCCTTGCTTAATCTAATCTGTGTCCCTCCATTCGTGCTTAGGAGAAGATGGACGCGCGTGATGGCTTGAAACCCTAATTTTGGCTTTCAAAGCCGTGCGCCATCTCTTGTTTGGGTGACGATTTTGTCACGGCCAAACATTGTTGGTCTTGACCGATTGGTCAAGTGTGTAGGCGGTCCCACGGTGATCGTGTTGACATGCTCGGGCCCTTTAAGTATACATCTACACCCTCCATCTATACTCGCGAAGATGGATGGTTGAGACCGCTTTGCAACACATGTAATATGCCGCAAACCCTAATTTAGGGTTTTAGTCCATAATGCTTGGTATGAACGGTTTCTTGGCAAGCTAGGCCAATGACCAACCATGCGGGGTCGGCCGTGGGTATTCCATACACCTTGGGGGTGATGGAATTGATCTGGGGTCATCCAATCATGCTTATGGAGTTGGATGACTGCGATCAGATCATATCCGGACTGATACGGTCAGTCCGGATGCTCAATCAGGCTAGTATAACACACCGAGAGGGGCTCAATCGGGCTAGTATAACACACCGAGAGTCAGCCTGTACGGGTATTTCGTACATGGTTTCATTATAGTGCTTGGGGGTTCGTGTTACTCAGAAGAGTAACACTCGATCGTCATGCCACACCGATAATGAGTAGTGGAAATACAAGGCTGATATGAAATTCACGGGGAAGGGATTGTTGCCACATGCTCCGGCTGGAGGAATTTCATGTATTCACAGAATGGGATTGTTGCTACATGCTCCATTCTTGGTGAATTAAGTGAGGAAGTATCCAACACTTATAAATGGCTTTATCTTTTACAAGATGTCAGCGCATGATTTTTCCGATTTTTTACAAATTTAACCTTAAACGAAAATCCACCATCAACATTAAGTCCCCTGCCTAGCACATAATGGTTACACTATTGTGTGGTAGGCATGAGATGGTGACATACATATGTGAGAAAGACATGATAAAAGGAGTTTACCTGGAAGAGTGTTGGCCGACCGCTAGTTTCCCACGCCGTCACGCTCGTATGGAATCCTTTGGTGGGGCCGGTTTCTTTTTTTGTGTTTTTGAATCAAAAGAGGAAACCAAATAAGGGAGGAATCCTTCTTCTACTAGGATTCTTCTAATTTTTTGTCTATAAAAGAGGCCAAACCCCTTTTTTTTTTCTCACGAAATTTTTCCCCTTTTTTTTTTTTTTTTTTTTTTGAGCAGCTCCCGTTCAGGTCTTCATCGGTGCCGACCGCCGTGCCGTGTTCTTGTTGCCGGAGCTGCTATCGTGCGCCGTCCGTCCAAGGTAAGTTCCGCTCCTTTTTTTTTTTTTTTTTTTTTTTTTTAAAGGTAAAACCCTAGTTTGTTAGGTAACCACTTTTTGTGAGACATGTATATGCTTAGATTTTTCCACCATTTGGATTGAATCCCGTAGACACGATTCCCATGATAAAATCGTGTTATGATACATGCGGATGAATGAATGCGGGCCCGCCGTGTATGCCGGAACGTGGGTCTTACTCACACATGCTTGACTGAAATTTACACCGAACTTGAAACTTGTTCCGGACTTGAAACCAATACCGATCGAAATTTGTACGGACTTGAAACCAATACGGATCGAAATCACTACCAGACTGAAATCAATACCAGACTAAAATTTGTACCGGACTTGAATGGTGTTTGGACCGACCATCCGATGTGAGTTGCGTCTTGCCGTGTGTGACTACATCTCTTCTGTGCTTTCATACAAGTTCTAACTCCTGTCTTTTATTTTATTGTGGAAGAAAGAATCCCTGTTGAGATGTCTCCTGAAGATAATACTGGTACCAAGTCAGGAAGTGTTGACAGCTTCAAAGATATGCCGAACATTGATGATGAGTTGTTCACCTCGCCTTTTCCAAGCATTAGGAGACATCCTTCTCATAAGATAGTCTTGCTTTCCGATTCAGAAAATATGGAAACTGATTCATTCTCTTCTTCAGCACTTGTGGTGAGATTTTGTCTCCAGAGAAACGAATATCCGCCTTCTCCTATTGACTTCAAGATTTGCCATACTCCACTGGGTTCTTATGAAGGATGGATGAGACGTATGTTGAGTAATAAGGGCATTAAGGATAATTTGGCCGAAGCGCAAATTCTCAATGCGGTCATGGCATCTGCTACTCTTGAAATTAAGAAAGACATGGCGGGTTTGATTACCTTCATTTCTCGGTGGCGCATTTCTACTCATACAGCCATATCTAGATGGGGAGAAATGACTATTACTCTGGAGAGTGTAGCTGCATTAATGAACTCCGCTTATTCTTGGAAGTCTTTCTTACGAGCTCTACGATATGGAGAAAAGTAACTACGGTGCTATACTTCAAAAAGTGGCAGAATTCGACGATCTGGACAAGGAAGAGAAAAAAGATGCGAGATGCTTTTACACGGTGGGTGTCGGAGTGGTCTCTGCGGACCCAGAGCTAGGATCAAGAGTTGGAAAACGAGCTCGGTGTGATTGCGTTCCTGTCTTTATGGCTATCCGAGGATATATTCGATGATGGTTCGGAAAGAAGACCATTAGAAGTGACCTTGTTAAGATTGCTATAAAGAATTTGGCGAAGGGTGAAGTTCTTCCTCCTGGGCTCATTGTTCCTTGGATCACTTTGTATTCTCATTTGGATGCTTTAGCAATGGACATGCATGCTTCTAACGGGTACAAGAATGTGGAGTCGCACATTCACTTCGCTTTTCTTCAGCGCTCTTATGGGAACACTTCAAAAGTTACGCTCCTGCTCCCGAAAATTCGCTCAATAACTTATATAGTGGCTCGAGAATACTCCGTTGGAATAAAAGGCGTCCCAGAGGTGGTGCGAAACTTGTGGACGTATTTGACAATGTGTCTTCGAGATTTCCGTCCATGGGGGCTGGTCCACCCTTCCATTGTTCGACCAAAGACCTTTGCTATCGCTTCCGACGGCCCCGATGATGTGTTGTGTACCGATGTTGAAACTATGAAACTGGAGAACTTATTTACCGCAAGTACTGCATTCCAGATATGTCTCGTCTCTATTTAATGGAGAATTTTCTCGTGACTGTCTACAATATTGATGTGGCTGCTCGCCAAATGGGATTTGATCGGGGTGTCCCATTTATTCGTTCACCAAGGGTTAGAAAGAATCTCTCCCGAATATTCTTAACGCTCGGCATGTTTGTAGAACTGGTGAGCCTTCCTTCGGCCTATTGGGAGAAACCCAGTGGTAACCGATAAGTATAAGGAATTTTGGAAGAAACAAGCTGTTGGTTTTCCAGAAATTTTCTGGGAGAGTGTTGGACAGATTCCGTAGTGAGCCATCTTCGACGTCTTGACGAAGCATTTCGGTTGAAGCCACTTCCAGCCAAACGGATCGGAGCCGAGGGTTGCGGTCCCCAAGTAGGAGAGAGACCTAAGAGGCAAGCATGCGGTCCGGTAATCCTCAATTCCTCCAATATGCAGGTATTTAAATCTCCTCCCATCGGTTCTTTCATTTCTCCAAAGTGTAAATTCTTCTAAAACGATCCTTGTTTGAAATCGTGGAATTTCGAAAGAGAATGTCTTCACCAGGTTGGCGCGCATTCAAAATGAGAAGGATGGCGGTCTTGATCTTCATCCGAGAAGTCCGGAGAAACCGATCTTCATGTTGAGAAGTCTCGCGCACCGATCTTCAGGAGTCCTGGGTAATACCGATCTTTACACCGAGAAGTCCGGGAAACCACTCCTTTTCCGGACCATGACAGGGGATGATGCAAGCTCGGTTGGACGAGGCGCTTCCCTTAGTGATCTTGTTGACGGGGTCATGATGGAAATTAGCACCCGTGAGCGAAATAGATGCGGGAAGGAATGTAAGAGAGGCAAAGTGCTCGCTAGAGTTGAGGCGGCTCCTCTTGAGATCCATCCTGAACAGGTTCCAGTCAATATGGCTATTGTGGTGACTCCTTCTGAAAGGCCTCCTGCAACTAACAAGGCTCCCGCGGTTAGTGAATTACCGGTGATGCAGCCTGGGGCTTTGTTCGATCCTCCTTTTACTATCCCTTATCCAGGCCATGTGTTGGTTGGTGGATTCAGCGTGCCGGTTCAGTTCAAAGAGTTGTACACAACGATATGGGAGAAGCACGGTCACATTGCTACCACCACGAAACTCAAAAGTCGTATTGCGTTGGTCAACCGCGTCCAAGAAGCTTTAGTTTCTATCCAGGGGATGAGCGTCACGACCGGTCGAACGGTTTCGAGGAGATGATTGAAGATTGGAGGTGCCATCGGGACGTGTTTGCGCAAAGCATGCTTCAATGCTCCTTGGTTCTTCAAAGGTTTCTCCAAGATTCAGGAGATCCGAAATTACGGGATGAAGTCTCTTCCGCTGATTTGTGTTGCTCGCCGGGAAGAAGAGGTTGAGAAGTTGTCTAAGGAACTGGAGCTGAAACAGGCTGCGCTTCAAAGGATGAAAGTCTCTCTCGCCCAGAAGGACGAGTTGTTGCTGAAGGACTTTCCTTGAAGTATTCATGCTATATACTTGTGTTTGTACCCAAAATTACTTTTGGGCACGAAACACGATGAATGGATAGTTTGGTGAGTATTAGGGTTTGGAGACGGATTGGAAAGCAAATAAAGAGACAAAGATTGACACAGGTTTTACGTGGTTCGGCATGGTTTGCCTACGTCCACGGATGAATCCCCTTGGGGAGAAGTGTTTTATTGATAATTGTATTCCCTGTCTCCCCTCTTCTCTCCTTGGCTACCCCCCCTATTTATACAGTTTTATATCTAAATATAACATAAATTACATTAATTGCTCATTCAAGCCACCATCATCAATTCTCGTATGAAACATTGTAGATAATTCGCATGTATGAAATCGCGCCTTTAGTACCGCATGGTCGAAATCACGCCTTTAGTATTGCATGGCTGAAACTGCTGCCTTTAGTATTGCATGGAATTCAATGGATGAAACTGTTGGAATTCAATTCTGCATAAATGATTGCTGGCAGTATTGGTGGACACTTGCTGGCTGAATAGCTGACTGCATGGGCAAGGACTGGCTTGATGGTTGACAGACATGATGGCTGGCAGCGTGGGTGGAGGTCGGCAGATGGCCGAGAACATGATGGGCATGGCCGGGGGCGGTTGCCGGGCGGTGCATGGTTTGGGAATTTTTGGCTAGGAATTGGTTAGCAGCATTGCTGGCTACAAGACTGAAAATTGGCTAGGGGTGCGACTGACTTCGATAGTTGACCGACGGTTGACTTTGACTATTGACCAGCCATTGACTTTGACCATTGACCTTGATAGGACGTTGACTTCGATAGTTGACCGACTTTGACCATTGACTGGTCTGTGCAGACTGGTGGGCTACCTTGGTTGACTGGTTAGTGGGCTTGGATGAGGACCAAAACATGATTCAAGTATCAATTTGGCCCATTAAGTGGTATTTTTACTTATGGTACAAACAACTTGTCTCTTCTTTTAGATGTTTTTTTTTCTTTTTGAGTGATAGTGAGGATTTTCTTTGACCTCCGGTTTTGAAATAATAGGTAATTGAATTGGTTTATTTTGAGATAGTTTTGTGAACAACCCTTTTGAAAGAGATTATGTTAAATGAAATTTGAATCTTGGTCATGAATGATTGCACATATCACATGAAATTGCAAATGTTATGCAAAAGGGATGTACGGATGGAAACAAACATGGCGTTTGATCACTGAGCCTCTTTCTCCACGTGCGGGATGCCAAGTCCCAGTGGATTCCAAACTATCTTTCTTGTAAAATTGTTGAGTAAAACTTACTTGCTTTCGAAGCCTCACTTGTATCGAACCAGGAGTAGCCTTTCTAAGAAAATCCTCCGCACCAATCTCTTAGAGTTATCGCTCTGGACCAAGCTTCTCCTGAACAATGCGCTTCAAAGCGTTGCATTCTTCGGGGTGGGGTGATGGAGGAACCGGTGGAAATGACAGTACCTCGGGTCCATTACTTCTTGATCGGTAGGCGAACGCCATACCGGGGGTAGCTCCACCTCTCCATTTCGTACCCACGCCTAATAGCTCAGAATCTTCTTCATTGGGAAGGGGAAATGTAAGTACCTTGAGTCTGGCTTTTCCTGTGTTAGTGGGCATTGTGATGTCTCTCCGTGGCTTTGATGTGGAATAGGAGATGAAGTTGGGAGATTTGCAAGTGCCATCATATCTGGGTCGCTTGCCTAGGTAAAGGGATGTGGAAGGTGTCGTAATGTCTTGGCCGAGTGATCGGATTGAACATTCCCATCCCTCGTATTCGGGTATTTCCGATTGATTTCTCCTTCCTCAAGCATTTCTTGATCGGTTGAAAAGTCGACGCGGATTGGACAGATCTTAGGGCTTCATCAAGAGTTTTGAGATATAAATCCTTTAGCAGGCTCCATAAGGCCGTGCAGCTCCCTTTCTTTATCCGCAGACATTGTAGTACTCCGGACAAGTCTTTTCCCCGTCCTGGACCGTGTTGTCCATCTTTCTTGATTCGTTTTTCATTGCGTGCTCTTTTTGCTTCTCCACTTGTAAAGGTATGACTCTGGCTAAGGATTCAACGTTTCTTGCACTTTGGCTCGAGTTGATGCCTATTGATCCTTCTTGTAGTTGTCTTTGCTATATCATTCAAAAGGCGAAATGTCTCGCTACTCGCTTCTCCGGTGATACCGGGGCTGATTTGCCAAGACATCCTCCAACATTCCAAATATGCTTCCTATGATATCCGAACCACTGCGCGGATTAGGGTGAGGATGCATCGTGAGACGAAAAACCGAAGAATTGAGAATTCGATTCTTGTAACCGAGAGATCAATCTCCCTTTGTGGTCGCCAATTGTTTATGGGTGAAAACTACTCCCGCAGAATTTGGTAATTTGGGGTGTGGATGAGGAATGAATTTAAACCTTAAACAAATGCATCTGCGCGGTGAGTGTTTGTAGATTCGAGAGATCAATCAGTGCAAGTCCGGCCTAAACCAAGAAATGGCCGTTCCGGACTTGTTTCGGTCACAAAGTGAAGGAGATGGGGTTGATCTTAGGGAGGAAGCGAAGAAGGTGTTGAGATTGTGAAGGTGTTGGCTTGCTTATGACTTGTAATGTAAAGGTGAGCAGGCTTGTGATTGATGCAAGCAAACTCGGGTGTTTGAATACGTTTTGTATTAACACTTGGTTTTCTCGTCTCGTCCGGACTTGTCCTGTTGTTTGAAATAGGGCGGAGAACCTATTTATACAAGTCATTGAGCCTTATTCACGTCTCTCGTGGGAAGTGGAGGAAGTGGAGTGATGGAGTAGTGGAGTTGTGCGTGGTGCGACACGACCAGTCTTGCCCACTTCTCATGTTCATCTCTAACCGTCCATGACTTCCGACACGTTCTTGTGATGGCGCGTTGCACGCCGCACGCCGTAAACCGCCGGACCAATACCCCAAAGATGTATCCCCCGCCTTGTGACATGATTGATGTTCCGGAATGTGTGGATCGTGGATCCACGAAAGATAGCATATAATCTTGAATTGAATAAACGTGTTATTCGGGGAAGTCGATACTTGTGAAGTATCGTGTGTATTTTATGTGTATCTTTGCATTATGGTATGGTAAAGTGATGGGTAATAACGCCTCACCGACCAAATAACTCGACTGTGGTTGTATAACCAAGTCTGGTGAAGTTGGACGGATGAGATGATCTTTGAGACACTCATCTGCGACCGATTAATGAATATTAGGGTTTTTGAAGAGGTGCGCAAGCATCACTCTTCGACCTTGGTCGAAACCGAGCATGAAAGGGATTTGGAGAGAACCGACCAAGGCGTCCATGTAGATAGCATGCCAGTGTACACGTCCATGTCTCACTGTCCCATGAAGGTGCGATCTAGGCCACTCAATTTGAAGCAAGAGGAGTGGTTTAGATCAATTTTGCAATAGGAAATTGATGCGCAAAAGGCCGCGCATCATGCTTTTTCCGGCGCGTGTTCCAAGACGACCTAATTTGGTTGGTCTCTGGCGATGGGTTTGACGTGAAGATGGCAGGCTGGTGTTCATGCCTATACCCGAATATCCCATGAAAACGTGATCTAAGCCACTCAAATCATCCGGTGAAGTTGGAGCGCCGAGATCGGTTTGTGGTTTGGGAGGCGTGGTCATGCTAGTTTGGACGCACGTTTGGGATTAACCGGGCATGATATGCCTTGGCCGAACACATGAGGAGGTAGATGGGCCCACAGGTGGTCATGCCGGTATGACCTACCCTTGTTTAATCTAATCTGTGTCCCTCCATTAAATCTTAGGAGAAGATGGACGCGCGTGATGGCTTGAAAACCCTAATTTTGGCTTTCAAAGCCGCAGTGCGCCATCTCTTGTTTGGGTGACTATTTGTCACGGCCAAACATTGTTGGTCTTGACCGGATTGGTCAAATGTGTGGGAAGGCGGTCCCACGGTGATCGTGTTGACATGCTCTGTGCCCTTTAAGTCTACATCTACACCCTCCATCTATACTGCGAAGATGGATGGTTGAGACGCTTTGCAACACATGTAATATGCCGCAAAACCCTAATTTAGGGTTTTCCGTCCATAATGCTTGGTATGAAGCGGTTTCTTGGCAAGCTAGGCCAATGACCGAGCCATGCGGGTCGATGGGTATTCCATACCGCTGGGAGTGATGGAATTGATCCGGGGTCATCCAATCATGCTTATGGAGTTGGATGACTGCGATCGAATCATATCCGGTGATATGGTCGATCCGGGATGCTCAATCGCTAGTATAACACACCGAGAGGGGATTAATTCGGGCTAGTATAACACACCGAGAGTCGCCTGTCACGGGTATTTCAGTACATGGTTTCATTATAGTGCTTGGAGGTTCGTGTTACTCGTAAGAGTAACACTTAGTCGTCATGCCACACCGATAATGAGTACTTTGAAATACAAGGCGATATGAAATTCACAGAAGGATTGTTGCCACATGCTCCAACTGGAGGAATTTCATGTATTCACGTAACGGGATTGTTGCTACATGCTCCATTCTTGGTGAATTAAGTGAGGGAGTATCCAACACTTATAAATGGCTTTATCTTTTACAAGATGTCAGCGCATGATTTTTCCGGTTTTTTACAAATTTAACCTTAAACGAAAATCCACCATCAACAGTAGTGCACCGTGAGATCATCCGGAGGCAGCCGTACCTCTAACCTTTCGGAGGGAAGCTTTGGAATCGGCGAAAGACAATTTTCTTCTTATGAGGAGGCGTTAGATAGAATTGAATCTCTATTCCATGAAGCTTGCAGAATTATTCAGGGCCTACCTTCCACCCATCTGGTGAAGTGCGGGTGCATGTTTAGACCTTCTTGGATTCAGTGAACATGGAGGACGAATGGGAGAGTAACGAAGCGCCTTGGTATGCTGAGAGACCTCGGTGTAGTAAGATTTCTTCACGGCCCAATGCTAGGGGCGTGCGACCCGCTTCGGGGTTGAAACGACGTAAACCGAGCTGCGAAACTTTCGGGGAAAGCCGACGTAACTTCTTTGTTCAGGGTGGTGTCACAATTCTTGATTCGGATGCGGATGAATCGGGAAATTCGCCTCATAAGGTTGCTGAGAATACCCTCAAGGAATACGCCTTTGATTAAACTGAGACAGCCTTCGGGGTAGGTGCCGAGACTGTTGTTGGTGACATCGGGCGGGTCATGGTGGCATATCTTGGACCGGTTGTTGATGCGAGCGTCGGGGAAGGAGACGAGTGTTGTTCTTGCCGAGGCGGCTTTCAGATGGGATGTTGAGGTTGTTATCGTTGATGCGGCGTCGGATGGAACCTTTGTTGCCCGAGAGATTGTTGGGAAAAGTGCTTGAAAGGAGTTTTGACCGAGCCGACTCGTGTGTCAACTTTCGATGACTAGATTCTCCTTTTATTGTTTCTATATGTTGTGTAGTCATCATGATGCTTTGGCACTGCGTCTTTACCTTCTTTGTATTCGTGGCGAAGTTAGGGCTTCGCCATTTAGCATCCCGTTTGCAATTTCTTATTTTCGAATGATTGAATAGGGTATTTCTGACACGGCTTTGGCTTTCTGGTTGTGATATGATGGTTAATGGCTTCTCAATGATTTTGGATTGGTTTGGTATATTTTTTTTGAAATTTGGGAAAACCCACTCGGAAGGAAATGCATGTTTTTTTTTTTGAACGAAAAACGAAACTCCAGAGAAGAATACAAACGGTGTTTTCATCTAGGGGAAATACAAATATCAAGAGAAACTGTTGAAGGAAATACTAAAGGGAGAGTAAGGGAAAAGTACATCGTTTTAGGGATCGGAAAGCTTGAGCCATCGCGAGTGAACTATCACACCTTCCGGCTTGTCTGCGTTGATGAGCTTGAAGTATCCTCCTAAAAGAACGTCTGCCACCAAATAAGGTTCGTCTTCTTTTTCCTTAGGCAAACCAATCCGAACAACTATCTCTACCGTCATCCTCCAAACTTGAAACGAGTTCACTTTGAACACTATATCTCCGATTGAAAACGGGTTCAGGTGTTGTGCAACCGTTTGAATCTTGGCCTCGTTGGTTTCGATGGCAGCTTCCAAATTCTTTGCAAAGCGTTTGAATGGCCCAGCGCCCCATTCACATCTCTTGAAAGCGTCCGCGCTAGTAATCGCGATGAGTCCCCATGACGGAACGGGGGAAGAAATGACTGGTTGTAGAGAATATCGTTTGGCCAGACTTACTTGCGTTTGGAATCCACAAGTTAGCGCCAATGGGTCTTCTCAGCGTCCGGTTCCATCAAGAATTCGTCGATCGCTGAAGCAAGTGGGACGGTTTGTTGGAGATTCTTTCGGGCGTTGACATTGGTAGAGGGATGTGCCCAATTTCGCCTTGTTGTCGAGTACCCACAAGTGCCCCAATGTCAGGTCGTAGCCCAGTTCTTTGAAAATGTGAAATTTGCCACACATTATAGCGTCTCCTATCTTGACCTCGAGGTTGATGTAGCCGTGCGCGTTCAAGGCTTCCCCTCCTGGGTTCTCAATCACAGATGGGGATCGGGTAATCTCTTGTTTCGTAAACCCCGCTGCCTTCAGAGTCTTGAAAGTAATAATATTGAAGTCAGAGGCCGTGTCGACAAGCGTGTTGTCGAATTCAATACCTCTTAAATAGGATGTGGTCAGCAGTCCCCAGTTATCCTTTTCAATCCCGTTTGCTGGGGGAGCTTGGGCTCCTAACTTGACTTCCATGGAGGGAAAAAGCCGTTTGCCTGACACGACGCGATTGAGAGCCGCGAAAATATCTTGGCGCTGCACCTTGGAAAGGTATAGAATTTCGCATACATGTTGCATCATGGACTGCACAGTCTCATGCACGGAGTCCCCAGAGACCCCACAATTCCTTACTGGAAGTGGGTCTTGATGTACTCCTGATAGGTGTAGAATACACCTAATTTACTATCTAGTAGTTTATGCTTTCTTTGCTATTTTTTCTTGTAAATTATGTATTTTACGCTTGTTTTGAGTTTTATAGCTACTTTGGAGTCGCACGGAGGAAAAGAAGAAGAAATCACCCTATTTGAGCCAAAAGGGTAAAATTGTCATTTCACCAAGGAGGGAATACTATATGGAGCCCCGACAAGGTTAGGGGAGGTCAAAGAGGTGTCCCTTATCCAAAAGAAGGGAGTGAAAATAGCACATTTTGGGTGTACTTATGGTGGGTGTCCGAATCCACCCACACCCTAAACCCGTAGACCCATACCCGTACCAGGATCCATACCCGCCCCATTTAACCTAAATCTAAAATCGATGGTTCTTTCTCTTTTCAATCATTTTTTTCCACTGAAAGAGACGACCATGGCTGCCATTTGTTGCGAGAGAGAAAATCGAGAGAACAATCTCTCAAGGGAGATGCGATCGAGAAAATGATAAAACAGAGATGTCGATGGTGTTACGGAGAAGCAACGAGACTAGAGAGTTGAGGAGTCGATGATTTTCATGGTTATGAGGCTAGGATAAGTTGCGAGACAGTAGAGAGAAGAAATCAAGAGGTCGAGAAGATGATGCTCAAAGCTAGAGGAGATTAGGATGGTGAAGATGAATTAAATTGGCAAAGCTAGAGGAGAAATTAGGGTGAAGTTATTTGTTATCTCGGTGAGATTGAGATTCAATTGAAGGAAGTGGTTGATAAAATGGTGTTGTTGAAGGTGATTTAGGGCTTGAAAAGCGAGATAGAAATTTGGTTGACTTTGTGATTCGAGTTGATGCCGTTGTTGGTGGTAATGATTAAGAGAATTAAGAGATGAAATGGGTTTGTTGTTGTGTCTCGGGGAATCAAGGGTTTGATTCGAATTGCTGATGTCGATCGAAAGCGGATCGATGGGTTGTCAAGAAACTGGTGGTGCTGATATGTCGAGATAATGGGTTCGCTAGGCGATTTCAACACATGGAGATGAATCGAGATTGGGATTGGTACTGGTGATCTTCAAGACCTGGATGATACGGGGGCTGTTGCGAGCAAGGTTGAGAGTATGGTAATGGTTGTGACTGAGGCTTTGGTGGAATGTTGGTGGCGGTAGTGACCCGATGGTGCAAGGATGTTTATGGTCGAGTTGTTATCATGCTAATGAGGAATTGGTAAGAATGCGGATGCGGTTGTTATGGAAGTAAAAGTAGTGGTGTTGAGGTGAAAAGTCATTGAACAAAGAACAGTATGCAAGACCGAAGTGAAGCCGCATATGCGGGAGGCATGAATCGAGGATTGAGAAGCCATTGCAAGAATGTAGATGGAGCTGCGAGAGATGATGGATTCTGGTGGTTGAGATGGGAGTATCATCAATGGGATGGAACCAGTCTTGGCTTGGTGAAGGATGAGGACAGTCAAGTGGTGGGCCGAGTTGGTATGCAGATGTAATTACATGTCCGAAAAGCAGGTCGGTGGTTTCTTGGCACTAGGAATGGGACCGAGATTTCGGTTTGTGGTCATTGAGTTGAATTCACGAGAAGCGGTGAACCCTAGATGTATGTTAGGATGAAAGTTGCGGGTGGTACGGTGGTGGTTTTACTACAAGGGAAATTGCAGTGGAGTCGTTGTTGCCTTTGAGGTCTTTGTAATTGGCAGCAAGGAAGAGAGTATGAAGCGCGAGGTTGTTATGGCTAGGAACAAGAATGGATGGAAATATAGTTGGAGTCACGAGAATTGGATGTGTTTGAATGAATGAATTGAGCTATAGAAATATGAGTTGAAGTGCGGATTGTCCACCCATCATGGTCGGAGAGCCTTGATGAAGCACAATGATTGTCTTGAGTATGGCTGTCATGCAGATGCTCAAGGCACAGCAACTTAGCTCGATCGGCCCGGTGATAGCCGACAATGACTCGACTCAGAGATGATTATGAACCCGACCCGTCGACTCACACCACAGCTCGGTCGACCCGTTCAACCGACTTGGCCCGAGTTGACTCGAAGCGTTGACCCAACCGACTTGACCGTTGACCGCTGGGACCGGTTTGACTTTTCCGGACCTTCCGAGATATTTTCCGGCGAACAAAATTAGGCGACTATTCCCGTGGGATTAAAGCCACAATCCCGCTTTTCCGCGAACAAAATTCGAGAATTTTCTATGGACTTCTCTCATGGGTGTGAAGATTTGGGCTAGGAATGGATGGAGAATTGGACTCAAATTTGGAAAGAGAAGATGGAAGAGTTGAGAAAAGCTTGGATTTGGAAATTGAATTGCAAAAGAATAAGGATTCTATTCCTTGGAAGATTTGGAGAATATTGAAGCCTATAAATAGAGAAGTTTTCTACAACTTCTACACATCTTTCTCTACATCTTTTTACACATATCTTTTACACACATCTCTCTACACACACAATTCTTTTCTTTTCTTATTCTTTGTGTGAACTCTTAACATGAGTAGCTAATTTTATTGATTGAGGATGAATTCCTAGTTCTTAATATGATTTGAGTTTTTGTTTTAATTCTATCTTGAGGTTTTTCACATGATTATCGTTTGTTTTTACTAATAGGAGTGATCTTAAAGACATTCATGATTGATTGATAGATTGTTTAGAATGCATGCTAAATTAATTTGTTAGTTTAATCTAAAGCTAGTGAAAGTTAGGAGATAAGTAATCGTTTCTTGACTCTTTACATAAGTAGAAAACACGAGACCTTGCGGAGGGATTAGTGGAGCAATTGTGTGTAGAAACAACGCTAGAAAGTAAACCAAGCGAACCGAGTTTAACTACTAGTACTAAACCTAAATTCATAAATCTTAATGCATTAGGAATTACATCTTGTAAGCGGACCTCAAGGTGGTTCTTTTGAATAGAATCGATAACTAAGCGGACTTGTTACTCGGTGAAATTAGGGATTTTGGGGCTAGCTAAGCGGACCTGCTATCCTACGGTTGGTGATAATTTGTGACTAATAACAAGTGGAAAAGAACATAACTTGATTCATTGTTTCGAAACGATAAAAGAAGGATTCCTTGATCTTGTCTCTCTTATTGCTTCCAACTTTATCTTTTAATTGTTTTGTTTATTTTCTTTTTTTTTTACACCCCCTTTTGTGACAATTTTTACAACTAGAATCTCGTGCTCCTCGTGGGATCGACCTTGACTACCCTATATTACTTGTTAATTAGGTAGTAAAGTATTAATTAATTTGTTGCACCTACGACACGCATCAAATTTTGGCGCCGCTGCCGGGGAGCAACGGGCGATTTTTTAGTTGTTTTTATTTTTCTTTTTGGTTTATTCTTGCTTTGTTGGATTCTATTCCGTATCTAACTTAGTTTTTTTGAATCTTATTTCAGGTATCGGTTTTCCATGTATGGTGGACAAGAGCAATCATATTACAACAATCAATACGGTTTTCAACCTCAACATTATGACAACTTCCAACCATCCTTAGGATACAATCAAAACCAATATTTTGGCTATGATAAATTTTCTATGAGAACCTTATGGATATTCTCATACATATCAACAACCTTATGACGGGTATGTAAGTGGACAAACACACGGATGGAAGGATAGTTATGCATCTAACAATTTGTTTTCTAGTAATGTGCAGACAGAGAATTTGGAATATACTCCTCTTCATCGTGTTTTTCCTTCACTTTTTCCAAAAGAGGAGATGCCATCTAGAAACTCTATCAACGGTGGTAAGCGTGTGAACGTCGGAAACTTGCACGAGTAAATTATACAAATTGGAAGATGATGGAGACTCGGAAGAGCTTGTCGCAGAAATTAGTAGGACTATTCATATGGAACTTAAACGACGTCGGGATAAAGGTTATGAAACCGATGAAGATTCTTATTATGGTGAGTCCGAAAATGAAGATGATTGTGTTGAAAAGGACCAACCTTTGGATACTTTTAATGACGATAGTGTAGCTTACTCGAGCCTTGATCTTAATAATGATCAATCACCTATTCAAAAGGAAGAGCTTGAGGAAGATGCATTTATTGCTTGGAAAAAATTTCTTAGGGAAAGATGGGAGTCCGCGGAAGTGTATGGATGTTCCGACAATGAGGAAGTTATTCCAACTCCGGATCATAATAACGATCCTTCACCTATTCAAAAGGAGGAGATTGGTGTGACTTACCTATTGTTGTAAACGGTGTAACACCCGCACATGAAGATCTTACAATCTATACCGATGAGAATCATTTTAGTGAATGGCCCGATTCCGATGATGAGAATGTTGAAGAGATGATTATAGAGGATGAAACCACATTCATTGATTTTGTGGAAGACCCAATTGAACTTGCTAATGATTATGATGATACCGAGACTTTGGTTAAGGTAGAAAACGACGAAGAATGGTTGCAAGGTTTAATAGAGGACCACGATATACAAGAGGTAAGTAATTCACTTGAATTTTTTAAGGATGAAGAGGATTCTATAATACAAGAATTTGTGAAAGGTTTGTCTAACCCTTTGCATATTGATTCTTCTCCTTTACCTATTATTGGTTTGAATGTATGTGCTTGAAAGTATTTTTGGATGATTTTGTTTCTAAATATCCACCATTGGAAACACTTGATGCTAACACCATGCAGGTTTGCCAAGAAGAATACATGGAAATTCCCAAATTCTATGTTCTTTATACACTTCCGAGTGTGGACGAGAATAAGTGTGGGGGAAATTTCTATCGAACGATAATTTCATTATTATTTTCTTGTGCTAATATTTGTATGGAGTTATTGTTTGTAAAACAGGTATTATGGGTGGATCCTCAAATTTTCAGATTGTTGGTATATGGGGAATGAATCATTACAAGAGCCAAGTCGGGCCGTCGACTTTAAAACAAGCGCTTAATGGGAGGCAACCCATAGGTTTTGTATTTCTTATCTTTTTGCTTTTTGTTATTTCTTTTTCTTGTTTCTTATCATGTTAAAATTTCCCACCTTGACTTTACTAGGAGGATTCAATTACATTGAGGACAATGTAAGGTTTAAGTGTGGGGAGTGGTTAAGCATGTTTTTAAAACAAAAATTACAAAAAAATTAAAAAAATTTAAAAAAAAAAAAAAAAAAGTTTTACTTAAAAATTCCAACTTTTAAAGATTTTAGAGTCCCTAGCATATTTCTAGGTATGTTTACATAGAGATTTTGACCGACATAATTGAACTTGGAAATGTTAGAGAACTACATTCGGATTTCTTGTTTGTTTGAGTGTTAAATAATGGATTTAATCATGCGGTGATGCGAATTTGGTGCAGGGAGAAGTGCGTTATTAGAGTTCTTTGATCAATCATTAGTGGAGACTACCCGTATTCATATCATGTGAGGCACCGACCAGAAATTTTCCATCTACTAAAGAGCTTCTTTTGAGTGTGTGTCACCGTACGTTAATTACGGGTAGAATGGTGAGCTACCCAACCTCCCACCAATAAAAGCACTACTCTTTGATCTCTTGAGTGCTAATTTTGTCAATCATGAGGGTGACGTCCATGGATGAAAACCACCTTCTTGTAGTTCGATTTGCAGTTAGCACCATTCTCTCTCTTGACAACAACGGATCCATAGAAACACTCTCATCATCAACAAGGAGCGACATCAAAATCTACAAGGAAAGTTGGAAAAGTTTAAGGTTTATAAGCAACGGAACGAGAAAAAGAGCAAATTTCAAATTCAAGTAAAGCAACATAAAATGAGTGGATTTTTACATATTTGTTGAAGACTTACACTACAATGAGATAATTATACATACAAGTATGAAGACTTATTCATAAAAGCGAAGAAAATTAAAAGGTGAGAATTTTTGAAAGTTTATGATTTCAAGACGATACAAGTTGTGAAGAATCAAGTGGTAAAATACTTCTTCCACGGCCATGGTTTATTTTTTGTATTTAATTTCTTTTGTTTCAAAAAAAAAAAAAAAAAAAAAAAAATGATGAAAAGAAAGAAAAAAAAAAGAGAAAAAAAAAAGAGAGAAAAACAAGAGAAATATTTGTTTTGTTAATAAGCCGTGGGGAAGGAAAATATATAAGGAAGTTTCAAGCGACAAGGATTTTAAGGTAAAAAGAGTTACAAATTGTTAAGGATTTATGAAATTCAAGGGTTTATCATCAATAGTTGAAACCGAAGACGAGGAGCGGAAGACGTTTCTATTGGATGCCGTGAGAGTGGTGTTATCATAATTGGCGATCGGATGTGAAGGTGAGTAAGTAATCTCATCCTCGATAATAATGGTTGATTTCCTTTCTTAGAGATCGTCAGAAAATGGTTTTTCAAAATATTAAAAGATGTGGGTTTTTCAAAATTTCGGAAGTTATCCTTCCCACCATTCAACGTGATGCGGGAATTCTCTCTTCATTCCTACCCGCACACATGTGAGACCCATAAAAAGCCGTCTTTTTGAGTGCAATTATCATAAAATCCTTTTTGGTGAGGCAGAAGTCGAGGCGAAATGCTTATTGATCGTTTCTCAAACACGCAGTCTCTCATTATGGTGTGGTTATTTCTCACTCAACATTTAAGAACGAGAATATGTTCTTTAGTATTTCTAACTTCTTATTACTAGCATGCAGAAACTCTATGTCCTCATAACTCTTTGGATGCTTGTGACGCTTGAACGCTTTGAAGTTGTGAGTTTTTAGTTTGATTTGCTCGAGGACTAGCAAAGTCTAAGTGTGGGGAATTTGATAGGTGTAGAATACACCTAATTTACTATCTAGTAGTTTATGCTTTCTTTTCTATTTTTCTTGTAAATTATGTATTTTACGCTTGTTTTGAGTTTTATAGCTACTTTGGAGTCGCACGGAGGAATAGAAGAAGAAATCACCCTATTTGAGCCAAAAGGGTAAAATTGTCATTTCACCAAGGAGGGAATACTATATGGAGCCAGAGCAAGGTTAAGGGGGGAGGTCAAAGAGGTGTCCCTTATCCAAAAGAAGGGAGTGAAAATAGCACATTTTGGGTGTACTTATGGTGGGTGTCGAATCCACCCACACCTTTAAACCAGTAGACCCATACCGTACTTGGGATCCATACCCGCCCCATTTAACCTAAATCTAAAATCGATGGTTCTTTCTCTTTTCAATCATTTTTTCCAGAAAAAGAGACAGCCATTCTGCCGCTCCTTCGAGAGAGAAAATCGAGAGAACAATCTCTCAAGGGAGATGCGGTCGAGAAAATGATAAAACAGAGATGGCGATGGTGTTACGGAGAAGCATCGAGACTAGAGAGTTGAGGAGCTGATGATTTTCATGGTTATGAGGCTAGGATAAGTTGCAGACAGTAGAGAGAAGAAATCAAGAGGTCGAGAAGATGATGCTCAAAGCTAGAGGAGATTCAGATGTGAAGATGAATTAAATTGGCAAAGCTAGAGGAGAAATTAGGGTGAAGCGCTGTTATCTCAGTGAGATTGAGATTCAATTGAAGGAAGTGGTTGATAAAATGGTGCTGTTGAAGGTGATTTAGGGCTTGAAAAGCAGATAGAAATTTGGTTGACCTGTGATTCGAGTTGATGCCGTTGTTGGTGGTAATGATTAAGAGAATTAAGAGATGAAATGGGTTTGTTGTTGTGTCTCGGGGAATCAAGGGTTTGATTCGAATTCTTGATGTCGATCGAGAAAAGCGGATCGATGGGTTCTTTGAAGAAACCGGTGTGCTTGATATGTCGAGATAATGGGTTACGCTAGGCGATTTCAACACATGGAGATGAATCGAGATTGATTGGTACGGTGATGCTACAAGACTGGATGATCTGATGTGTGTTGCGGGCAAGGTTGAGAGTATGGTAATGGTTGTGACTGAGGCTTTGGTGGAATGTTGGTGGCAGGTAGTGACCCTGATGGTGCAAGGATGTTTATGGCTGAGTTGTTATCATGCTAATGAGGAATTGGTAAGAATGCAGATGCAGTTGTTATGGAAGTAAAAGTAGTGGTGTTGAGGCTGAAAAAGCTGTTGAAGCAAAGCATTGTTGCAAGATCGAAGTGAAGCCGCATATGCGGGGAGGCATGAATCGAGGATTGAGAAGCCATTGCAAGAATGTAGATGGAGTCTGAGAGATGATGGATTCTGGTGGTTGAGATGGGAGTATCATCAATGGGATGGAACTCAGGTTTGAGCAGTGAAGGATGAGGACAAGTGCAAGTGGTGGCCGAGTTGGTATGCGAGATGGAATTACATGTCCGAAAGGCGTGTCCAGTGGTTTCTCGGGCACTAGGAATGGGACCGAGATTTCAGTTGTGGCTGTTGAGTTGAATTCACGAGAAGCGGTGAACCCTAGATGTATGTTAGGATGAAAGTTGCAGGTGGTACAGTGGTGGTTTTACTACAAGGGAAATTGCAGGTGGAGTTGTTGTTGGCCACCGAGGTCTTTGTAATTGGCGAGCAAGGAAGAGAGTATGAAGCGCAGTTGTTATGGCTAGGAACAAGAATGGATGGAAATATAGTTGGAGTCACAGAATTGGATGTGTTTGAATGAATGAATTGAGCTATAGAAATATGAGTTGAAGTGCAGATTGTCCAGCCATCATGGCTGGAGAGCACTGCTGAAGCACAATGATTGTGCTGCAGAGTATGGCCTGTGCAGATGCTCAAGGCCTGGCAACTTAGCTCAGTCAGCCAGTGATAGCTGACAATGACCTGACTCAGATGATTATGAACCTGACCCGTCTGACTCACACCCTGGCTCGGTCTGACCCGTTCAACTGACTTGACCCGAGTTGACTCAGCGTTGACCCAACCGACTTGACCCGTTGACCAGTGACCGGTTTGACTTTTCCCATTACCCGAGATATTTTCCGAGACTATTCCGCCGGATTCCGACCACAATCCCGATTTCCTACGAACAAAATTCCGAATTTTCTATGGACCTCTCTCATGGGTGTGAAGACTTGGGCTAGGAATTGGATGGAGAATTGGACTCAAATTTGGAAAGAGAAGATGAAGAGTTGAGAAAAGCTTGGATTTGGAAATTGAATTGCAAAAGAATAAGGATTCTATTCCTTAGAAGATTTGGAGAATATTGAAGCCTATAAATAGAGAAGTTTTCTACAACTTCTACACATCTTCTCTACATCTTTTTACACATATCTTTTACATATCTCTCTAAGACACACAATTCTTTTCTTTTCTTATTCTTTGTGTGAACTCTTAACATGAGTAGCTAATTTTATTGATTGAGGATGAATTCTAGTTCTTAATATGATTTGAGTTTTTGTTTTAATTCTATCTTGAGGTTTTTCACATGATTATCGTTTGTTTTTACTAATAGGAGTGATCTTAAAGACATTCATGATTGATTGATAGATTGTTTAGAATGCATGCTAAATTGATTTGTTAGTTTAATCTAAAGCTAGTGAAAGTTAGGAGATAAGTAATCGTTTCTTGACTCTTTACATAAGTAGAAAACACGAGACCTTGCGGAGGGATTCGTGGAGCAATTGTGTGTAGAAACAACGCTAGAAAGTAAACCAAGCGAACCGAGTTTAACTACTAGTACTAAACCTAAATTCATAAATCTTAATGCATTCTCGGGAATTACATCTTGTAAGCGGACCTCAAGGTGGTTCTTTTGAATAGAATCGATAACTAAGCGGACTTGTTACTCGGTGAAATTAGGATTTTGGGGCTAGCTAAGCGGACCTGCTATCCTACGGTTGGTGATAATCTGTGACTAATAACAAGTGGAAAAGAACATAACTTTAATCATTGTTTCGAAACGAAGAAGGATTCCTTGATCTTGTCTCTCTTATTGCTTCCAACTTTATCTTTTAATTGTTTTGTTTATTTTCTTTTGCTTTTTACACCCCCCTTTCGTGACAATTTTGACAACTAGAATCTCGTGCTCCTCGTGGGATCGACCTTGACTACCCTATATTACTTGTTAATTAGGTAGTAAAGTATTAATTAATTTGTTGTGGTACGACACGCATCAACTCCCTCGTTTCCTAGTTGGAGTTCCCCTGCTTCTATCTTTTCTTCGAAGATATATTTTAGCCTGTTGTAATCACTGGTTGGGTGGTGAACAAATCTGTGGTAATGGAAGTATTTGGGGTTTTGCCATCTCGTCCTCGTCGGTGGGGCCCGGGAGATGGTAGTCGGTAACATCGTCTTGAATCCATGCTTCTAAGAGATCGATCACCTCCTCAATGGGAAACGGGAAATCCAGGGTATTTCCTTCAGTTTAGTGATGACGCATGGGAGCTTTAGCGGCGGCCTTCCGTGGAGGAGTTCCCCGTCGTGCTGGTGCTTCATGTTTAGGCTGCTGGTCTGTAGCTGGGGCTTTCCTTTTCCCTCCTTCGTTTACTACGCTTACAGAGGAGGGGCCAGTGTTAAATTGTTTGCTGAGGAGACGTCTATTTCCGCGAGTTTCGCGCATGTCTTCGGTTCTGGTCGGTCTAGCCCTTTCCAATAACGCCGGTGCTGTCGTTGCGGATCGCCTGGCAGCTTCATGGAGTTCGGAGAATGTCTGGAAACGCAGGTTCTCTAGCAAGGCGCGATAGATGGAAGCCATACCATTGATGCATGTATTCACTAGTTGTTGCTCGGTCACGTTTGGGTCATGACAGTTTAGTGCTTGAACCCCCGAATCTCTTAACGAAATCATTCGGATATTCGTTGTCCATTTGGTACATTCTTCCAAGTCCGAGAAGGTAACTTGTTCGAGACACGAAGATGTACTTCTTGTAAAATGCGGTAACCATGCTACCCCAGGTTGGGAATCTTTGTTTGGCGTGATGTTGTTGTACCACGTGTACGCCCTTCCGTAAGAGATTTGAAAACTCCCTCGGACGGAGAACGCGATTGTATTCGTGTTCGCCCAGGGATTCTAGGAAGCGAGAGACGTGTTCACGTGCATTTCCAGTGCCATCATACAGGGTGAATTGAGGAGGGGAGTATCCTCTTGGGAGAGGAATTCTTTGTATTTCAGATGGGTAAAGAGGTTGATGCCGATGCATGTCTATTTCATCATTCTTGACTCGATTAGGAGAAGTTGCTCCGGATCCTATCGTGTGACAAAATTGGATGGATGACTTCTTTCCGATAGGGGTCTGGCACAAGTCTCGTCGTCCGCGGAGACGCGTTCCGCCGAGGCGCTAGCGTCTGGGGTGTTGGAGGCGTTTCTAAATGGCTCTGGATGGCATGACTCACGCGCGGTACTGCTCTATTAGGGCTTTGAGAAAGACGAGTACTTCTTTCTCGCATCGAAACCATATCCGTCTGGGCTCTGGCGAGAACCTCCTGCCGTTCCATCAAATTAGCGATGGTGATATAGGGTCGGCTTCCTCTGGTTCCTCTGGTTTCTTGTCCCATTGGTGGGGTAGTTGGAGTCTTAGTGGCGGTTGAGGCGTCATGCTTGATGAAGCGTTAGAACAGTAAGAGGCAAGCAATGGCCCCCGTGACTGGCGCGCGATTACACTCGAATGAGCGATCAGACGCCGAGGATTAGCGAAAGGCGCATGGACGTTAGAGGCGGAAGCGGATCTCAGGACACACAGTGATCGGAGGCATTACACCGAAGGATTGCTTTCTGCTATCCGGGTCATGAGATGGCATAGTGATGTTGTTGGAAGTAGCGTTAACACCAGGGACAGATTCTGCGTTGGTGTTCTCAGCAGTTGATCCGAATCTGAGTTCCACCATGTTGGAGTAAGTGAAAGGTGATATCGGAAATTTGGAAATCGATATTGCAACCGATAGATTGATCTCCCACTGTGGTCGCCAATTATTTGTGGGTGAAAATGGTTTCTGCTTGATTTCTAATTTGGCGTGTGGGTGAGAAACGAATTTAAACCCTAAATAATGTACCGCAAGGGAGTACTTTAGATTCGAGAGATCAACTGTACAAGTTCGGGCCTAAACCAAGAAATGGTCGTTCCTGACTTGCTTCGGTCACAAAGTGGAGGAGAATGGGTTGGTTTTGGGGAGGGACGCAAGGAAAGTGATGAGCCCAGAATAGTTGATTCTGGAAGAGTAGTTGTGTTACGACTTGTATCATAAAGTGGGAAGCTAACGTATGAAAAACTACGTTTTTCCACCTGCAATTTAGCTCATTCTAGAGCCAAATCCATAACCTGAGCACCAGAATTCAGTCACAGTACTCTCCTCATTCCCTGTCAAATAAAACAACAATCATTCAAACTTATTATAAACACATTAACACCAACCATTTCTTGCTCGCTAAGAAGGCACCAATTCCTTCTTTGCAATACTTCCTTGTAACTCCAATTCTCTTACAGGTCATTTTCATTGTAATCAGCCCTGACCTTCTTGTCTTCTCAAACCAAAACCACAGCTCCAACACACATTCATTCCATTGCTTAAGCTGCACACATATCAGCTTAAGCCATCTCCCTGTGTAAGTTACCGGCAATTAATCCATGTAACTACAACCTTAGGATCAACTCCTTCCTTTCAGCTTCTGCTGACAATCGTTACATCTGCATCACACCAGAGAACCACCAACATCACAGCTCCAGTCCCATGGAAACACTCTCATCTGCATAACTCCATTTCTAGCCTGTAACTCATTCAAACCATCAGTCTTAACACTACTGCAACTCCACCAATTCACCTGCAACATCACATGCCAGACATCCCTCTTAACAGCACCAGTACACTCTCACCATGTTGGATTCTTAATCATGTCCACCACCTGACCTTCACAGCCACTAAAACCCATTGCAGACAACCATCCTGGCCACGGCTCCCGATTTCGCACGGCATGCATTGTAGCATCCGACTCTCCAATTGCCTCTCCATTTCAGACTTTTGATCGCAACATTGATTCTCGCAACTCGCATCCATCAAAGATCACCACCGCAATTACACCATTGAGAAGTAACAAAGAATAAAGCAGCTATTAAGCTCATTTGAGCACAATTCCTAGTTGTACTTCACATCGACAACAACCATCCATCTTCAATTCCTTCTTATGGTTCCTGCAATCATCAATTGTAACTGCCAATGTCAAAGCAACGGCAGCACATCTTCCCTGTAATCTCCCAGACATCCATTCTCTTTCCACCGAGTACCAGCACTTCCAAACCTCCTTGTTATATTTGGAACTTTCCAATCCTGGTCACCCACAGATGGTACCCCAGCTCAACCAAATCCCTAACCATCGCCACCGACTGCAGCTGCCTTGAAATTCATCTTAGCTTTACAGCTCCAGCTCCAATAGCACCACCTTATTGCACTTACTGCAAAGCCAGCAACAAACTTGAGCCTCAATACCAACAAACCCCTGAGTATCTGCAGATATGCAACACAAACTGATAATTCCACCACTGCAATGACAACACCACCAAAGATTCAATGTAACCCAAATCACCACTCTGTATGCTTAGCTCAACTCCATTGCACCAATACTGCATCACCAACTTCACAAAGATAATCTGCAAACCTCGCAACCCACACAAATATCTCTCGCAACTTTCTCATTTTCGTAAGCCTAATTCATTTCACACCCGCCAATTCTCCATCATCTGTAGCTCATTGCATCATTACTCCCTTGATTTCTTCAGTAACAGAACTATTTCCATCAAACCCGGGGTATTAATTCAAACCCTAACTTCTCTGGTCCTCAACTACAGCATCAAATTCGAATTTAAATTAAACCTAACTTCAAATCTCAGATACAACCACCATCCCTTTAATTTCTTCATCGAACCCTAGTCTTCAACAAAGAATGCCTTTATTCTTCTCGATCATCATCACGTTTCCTTCCCTGAATTTCTTCTCTCTAATTTCTTACAGCAACAGCAAATTCATCTTCACAAATTCGAACCCAATCTGCATTTCCTCCATTACCAACCCCAAACAAAATTGAGATCTTCTTATTCTTGACCGAGTTCTCGCCTGAGAACATAAACCCAACCACATAAACGAGCCATCGACTCAAATCTCTAGCCATTCTCTTCATTTGCTGGCCGCCACGCTCGTTTCTCTCTTCTCTGAATTTCAGTTGGAGTAAAAGAAAACTAATGATAAGAAGAAATAAATCTTCTCTGCAATTTGGGTTTTGTGTACGAGTAAATATTGATAAAGACACCCCATTGCCTAGGATAAGGGCTGCCCAGATCTCATTTGGCCCGTCGCCCGTTCAACGAACCGATCGCCTATTCACTTCTTTGCTCAACCGTAGCTAGCTTCACTCACCCGTGAATTGGTCTTTTGCTCTTTTCGCTCCAAATGGACTCTTTCTCTCCGAATAACTCCAAAGTACCTAATAAACTCAAAAGTAAACATAAGATACATAATTCACATGAAAACATAGCAAAGAAAGCATAAACTATAGATATAAATGAAGGTGTTTATGACACCTATCAAATTCCCCCACACTTAGACTTTGCTAGTCCTCGAGCAAATCAAACAAAATAATTCTAAAAAAATACATACAACTCCGTGTCGCCGAGGCTACGGTCACTTTTAACATAAGTAACAAGCCTTTAAACCCCTAGGTGTCCCTAGTGGACGAGTTATAGTCCCGTGAGGGTTTACTAGAGATATACCCACAAAACCTATTTTTCCAACGCGCTAAGAAGACATAGAAATTCTGCACACTAGTCATAAGAAGTTAGACACATAAATGAACACAATCTCATCCTTAAAAGTTGAGAGAGAAATAACCATCCCTTCTCGAAAGAAATTGCCCTGAGTGATCGAAAGTCTTGACTCGCCTCACAAGATAGGGTTTTATGAAGTTGCTCTCAATAATAAACAACTTTTTATGGGTCACACATGTGTCCAGGTAGGAGTGAAGAGAGAATCCTGAGACACGTTGAATGGTAGGAAGGCAAAAACCCTCCGAAGTATTTTAAAAACTCACATCTTTTATCATTTTTAAAAACCCATTTTTCTGACTATCTCTAAGAAAGGAAATCAACCACTTAACGAAGGTGGGAATATGCTTACTTACCTCGTTATCCGTTCGACGTGCAGCTAGCACCACTCTCACAAGCATCCATAGAAACGTCTTGGTCTTCATTCTTTTTCTTCATCTTCGTCTTGGTCTTCAACTCTTGATGATAACTCTTGAACTTCGTAGAATCTTGACAATGTAACTTTTTTTCTCTAATTCCTTGTTGCTTGAAACTTCATTGTAGATATTCCTTCTTCCATTGGCTTTATTGAAAGAATACAAAACTAAAAACGAACTATACAAACCCAAAATATGATACAATGAATTTTTCTTGTCCCTTTTTTTTCTTCCTTTTTTTTCTTTTTTTTTCTTTTTTTTTCTTTTTTTTCCATTTCTTTTTTTTTTTATAAGACAAGAAAAATAAAACAAATACAAAATGAAAACAAAACGAAACAAAAAAATAAAACTAGTAATGAACCTAAAGAAATTTTCTCTTGTCTTTTTTTTTTCAATTTTTTTTTTTTTTTGAGACAAGAGAAATAAACACAAACTGAAAATAAATATAAAATAAGTACAAATGGCCATGGTGTAAGTATTTTACCGCATGATTCCTCACAACTTGTATGTCTCGATATCATAAACTTCTCGAACTCTCATCTTGATAATCTTCGCTCTTGTATATAAGTCTTCAACTTGTAAAAATTCTGCTCCTCGTCTTGTTACTTTACTTGAATCAAATCTGCCCATTTATGTACTGTTGCTTGTAAACCTCGAACGTCTTCAACTTTCCTTCAAATTTGTGATGCTCCTCTTGTTGATGATGATGGTGCTTCTATGGACCTGTTGGTGTAGAGAGAGATAAGGTGGATGGTGCTAACTGCGAACAAGATTACAAGTGGTATGTAAGTTAGCAATTCGATGTCACCATCATGGTTGATAAAAATAGCACTCAAGAGATCAAATAGTGCTTTTATGGGTGGGAGGTTGGGTAGCTCACCATTTGATAGGGTGTAGAATACATCCTATTTATTATCTATTGTTTATGCTTTCTTTGCTATTTTTCTTGTAAATTATGTATTTTACGCTTGTTTTGAGTTTTATAGTTACTTTGGAGTCGCACGGAGAAAAGAAGAAGAAATCACCCAATTTGAGCCAAAAGGCGTAAAGGTCATTTCATAGGCAATTGATATATGGAGCCCAGTCAAGGTTAAGGGCCAACTTTTGGAGAAGTACTAAGGGGCGACCACATGTGTTATGGGGCACTCAATTTGGGGTGTCCCCTAGCCTGTGTAGTGGGTTATCTTTATCCATCCCCTACTTTTAACCCAACCCAGTTCAGTCGAGAAGATATTTCTTCTTCTCATTTTCACCTGAAAAAGCAGCCATGACTGCTAAAACTGAGAGAAAATCGATGATGGTTCGGTGGCTGATGATTTAGAAAGCGAGATGTTGTTGATGTCGTGATTAAGATGGTGGTGAGAGGAGATCGAGAATGAAAGTGAGAAGCGCTCGCACTGTAGTGAAAAGAAGATCAAACCAGAAGAAATTAGGGTTCGATGTTGTATGACTCGAGATTGAGGTGTTGCATTTGAGGGTTCGTGATCGAAACAACGGGAAGAAGATGATAAAGCTGTTGTTATAAGGATTCAAGCCCCTTCTTTGAGAAAGATGAGATGGGTTTCTTTGGTTGAATTTGAGATGCAGAGATCGGACTGCACTGAAATTAGGGCTCGATCTTTGAAGAAATCGAAGTTGCGAATGGGGTGCAGTGAATGGAGAGGTCGATGTTGCCGAGTGAAATTGGAGATGGGCTGATGTGAGGCTCGAGAATCGAGATGGGTGAATCACACGCCATAGACTCCGCACGGATGCAATAGGTGATTGTTTATCGATGTGCGTCGAGATGGAGTAAGAGAAGCTCGAGAATGGTGGATTGAAGTGATTAGAGGAGTGGGTTTGTCTCAGAAATCGCAGATAGAATCGATTCTTCGTTGATAAATTGAGACGGACAAGATGAATGGATGCCTGGTAGATGAGAAATGTGTTGATTGTAATTGTGGCTCAATGAAGCTACAACGGATGATATTGCAACCAGATTGAGATGAAGAATGGTGCAAAGGGAGATCACGGTGGTCTGCGGGTGGTGATGATAGGAATGAGAATGAAGAACTCGAACTATGGTGATTATTGATCAACCGGGGTGAACTCCGAGAGTTGAGCATGGCTCGAGTTGGTTTTTGCCATTACATGCCATTACCGATGAAGACAGAGATGAAGGTGTGTGTATGAGTCTCGGAATTCATTATGCCTGAAGTCGAACCCGAGATGAAGGCACCGCAATGCTTTGATGGGGTCGATGTTTACCATGGGAATCCTCGGTGATATGGGACCGAGCTTAAGGTTGAGCCGAGAATGAAGTGCAAGTCTGTAAGCCCAGTGCACAAATGTTGCAATTGCAAGGGAAGAGCTGGAATTGTGAGTGACAAATCGAGGATGCTAATGGATGTGATCTCGAGTCTGGTTGGGTTTGAGCTTCAAGATTCTGATGGTTGTGAGTTATGGAGGAGTTTGGTGTTGGCCGAGAAGAGGTGGCAATGTCTCGTTGTTATAAAGCAATAGCTAGTGGCTAGCACTTGAGCAGTGGAAGCTACAGGTGGTAGTAGTTCCGGGTGGAGTTGAGTTCAAGAAATTGAATGAGTGCTGTTACAGTGAGAGCTGATGAATGAATTGCAGGTCTGAAATGAGAAGTGGGTCTCAGTGTGTGAATTAATTGCAGCCTCGATGGTGGTGCGGAGATTGGAACTAAGGGCCGAATGAGTTCTAGCAATTGAAGCCGCTTGTGGTTTTGAAAAGCGTGTGTTTAAGAGTAAAGGGCCATCTTTGGCTGGGAAGTAATGTTACAAAGACAATGATTGTCTCGCAAGAGATGAGGAAGGCATGGCCATCTTGGCCGTGACTACTTTGGCCTCGTGCAAAGTGGCTCGGCTAGGACCGGTCGGCCGACTCAAGAATCGACTCCTCGCCTCGACTGATTCCTTTGACCCTCGTTGACTAACAGTCGACCGTTAAGTTTGACTTTTGACCGTTAGTCCTAACGGAGGATCGAGGAATATTCCGTCGAATATTCTGTGACGGAGAAATTCTCGGGTGGCCGGCGGCGACTTATTCCTACGGATTTCGCCACAATCCCGATTTTCGTCGAGCAAAAATTCCAGAATTTTCTATGGACTTCTCTCATGGGTGTGAAGACTTGGGCTTGGAATTGGATGGAGAATTGGACTCAAATTTGGAAAGAGAAGATGGAAGAAGAGAAAGACTTGAATTTGGAAATTGAATTGCAAAAGGAAAAGGGTTCTATTCCTTGGAAGATTTGGAGAATATTGAAGCCTATAAATAGAGAAGTTTTCTACAACTTCTACACACTCTCTACACACACAACACTTGTGTTTTTGATAGCTTTTGAAAATTCTTCTTCTTAACTATTTGTGTGAACTTGAAAATTCTTCTTTTAATTATTATTTGTGTGAATTTCAAAAACATGAGTAGCTAATTTTATTATTGATTGAGGATGAATTCCTAGTTCTTAACATGATTTGAGTTTTTGTTTTCAATTCTATCTTGAAGTTTTTTCACATGATTATCGATTGTTTTTACTAATAGGAATGATCTTAATGACATTCATGATTGATTGATAGATTGTTTAGAGTGCACGCTAAATTGATTTGTTAATTTGATCTAAAGCTAGTGAAAGTTAGGGGATAAGTAATCGTTTCTTGACTCTTTACATAAGTAGCAAACACGAGACCTCATGGAGGGATTCCGTGGAGCAATTGTGTGTGAAAACAACGTTAGCAAGTAGACCTTGATCTAAGAGTCTAACTACTAATATTAACCTAATAAGTTCATAAATCTTAATGCGTTTATTTTAAATTACATCTAGAGTGATCTACTACTAGGTGGTTTGGTAAATAGAATCCGGTAGTCGAGAACTTCCGTATCCCGGTGATACAAGGGATTTAGGGTTTAGCACCGATCTAGTCGCTTTACCTACGGTTGGTGATAATTAATGACTAATAACAAGTAGAATAGAACATAACTTGATTCATTGTTTCATGAACGAAGAAGGATTCCTTGGTCTTGTCTCTCTTATTGTTTTCAACTTTCGATTTTAATTGCTTTATTTATTTTCTTTTGCTTTTTACACCCCCTTTCGTGACAACTTTTACAACTAAGATCTCTTGCTCGTGGGAACGAACTTGACTTCCATTATATTATTTTTAATTGAGTGGAAACATTGATTAATTTGATTGCACCTACGACACGCATCAAATTTTGACCATTCTACCCGGAATTTACTTACGGTGACACACACTCTAAAAGCACATATTTAGACAGGTACAAAGAATTGAAGGTCGGTGCCTCGCATGATGTAACTTAGGTAGTCTCCACTATAGGGGACCACTACTCTAATACCGAATTCAGTCTGCACCTTATTTGCCACTGGCATGGTTAAATCCAACTTTAGCTCTCATACAATTAAGAAACCCGATCATGTTCTCTGTCATCTCTAAGTTCAGTCACTCTTATGAGATTCTCGATGTAATCTTAGCGATATGTATACTATGTGACTCTAAACTAACTACAAGTTGGAGTTTTTATTCACTATTGTACACAAAAGTTGAAAATTTATGAAAAATTTAAAACGTAAATGCTTAACCACTCCCCCACACTTAAACTTTACATTGTCCCAATGTTAATTGAATCGTCCAAAGAAAGTCAAGGTGGGAAATCATATAACAATATGCGATAAGAAATCAGAAAAAGTAAAAACATGACAAGAAAAGAAAATAAAAGATAAGAGATACAAAACATATGGGTTGCCTCCCATTTAGCGCTTGGTTTAAAGTCGTCAGCCCGACTATATCCTTGCAAGATTCATTCCCCATGTACCAACAATCGGAAAAGTTGGGGATCCTTCCATAGAACCTGTTTTGAAAACACTAGCTTCACACACATATTAGTAATATAAAACAGAAATGAAGCTATTAACCGATAAAAGTTTCCCCCACACTTATTCTTGTCCACACTTGGAAGTGTATAAAGAATATAGAAGTCGGGGACTACCACGGTTTCTTGTTCCAAAACCTGCATAGTATGAGAAGCAAATGTTTCTAATGGAGGAAATCGAGAAACAAAGTTATTCAACAATATTATCGAAGCACATACATTCAACCCAATAAGAGGTAAAGGAGAAGAAACAATAGGCAACGGGTTAGACAAACCTTGCACAATCTCTTGTATTACGGAATCCTCTTCATCCTTGAAAAACTCAAGTGAATAATTCACCTCATGTATATCATGGTCCTCTATCAAACCTTGCAACCATTCTTCGTCCGTTTCTTCCTTAACCAAAGTCTCGACATAAACATCATCATTACAATCACTTGCAAGCTCAATTGGGTCTTCCACAATATTGTTCATATCGGTTTCATTCTCAACATACTCATCTTTGTTGTAAAGAACATACTCTTTTGCGGATCCAAATCTCGCTATAAGGAACTTTTTTAGAACACTTGACAATGCATCATCCTCAAGCTCCACCCTTTGAATAGGCTCTTGATCATTATTAAGATCAATGCTTGAGTAATCTACACAAGTGTCGACATATTCCTCTTCGTCTTCATCTTGGTCGCAAAAAGACTCCATTGTACACTCCTCGGGGATGTCACCATAAATTGGTTCAAGCAATGTATTATAATCACCATCACTTTCATAGTTAACATAAGATTGGTTCTCGCTGAATTGAATGTTGCTAATCTCTAACTCATCCTTTTGAATAGGTGAATGATCATTATTAAGATCAAGAGTTGAGTTAGCTACACAATTATCAACGAAAGTGCCCAAGGATTGGCCTTTTTCAACATTAGCATCAATCAAATATTCATCACAAACCATATGCACATTAGAATTATCCATATCTTCCTTGCATTGATCAATGCCTCTTCGCAAGCTAGCAATACCTTCACGAAGTTCTTGGAGTTGCTCGTCTGTAGTCTCTTTAGCTTTTTGAAATTCTTCTTGTAAAAAGTTGGAAACTTTGTCTAGAAAGTTCGAGACTTTTTGTTCACGAGCATAAGAATCCTCCAAACCCTGTGGTTGTTCACACACATACCCGCCATAAGGTTGTTGAGGAAAACCATAAGGTTCCATGGAATATTGGTCATAACCAATGAATTGGTTTTGATTATACCCCTGGAATTGGTAGTTGTCATATTGTTGAGGTTGTTGAAAACCGTGTCCATCCATGTAGTATCCTCCTTCCATGAGAAACAAGTACCTGAAATAAAATTCTCAAACCAAGGTTAAAACCCAGAAAATAAGAAAAACTAAAAACAAAAATAAAACTAAAAACAAAAATAAGAAACCAAGAACAAGTGACAACCGCTGCCTCCCCGGCAACGGCGCCAAAATTTGATCGGTTGTCGGCCGACACAAAAATAAATTACACTTTCTTACTACTCAAAATATACAATGAAGCAAGGGCAAGAAATGATCGTTCCCACAGAGAGGTCTAGGTTGTCAATATGTTTCGGTTTCCTATATAAAACACCGGGGGGGTTTCTTGGTCTTTATATAATAAACTAAATAAAAGCAAACAATAAAGGTAAACAAATCAAATCAAGGATGAGAAAGTATTGGTCATAGGTTTCGTCTTCAATCACAAACATGTTTTCAACACAATAACTAGAATTGATATTTTAATCTCAACTTTATCAAAGGCCCTAGAATACTTTGATCGCAAGTATATCATAAATCTCCTCTTGTCATCAACAAACACATTAAAAGATGCGAATATGAATTCTATCTTAGAGAACAACCTAACGTGTAAAAGCACTAATCAAGTTTAATTCCCTAGATGCGTTAAGTTCTATGAAATCAGGCCAATCAAAGCAATCGAACGTGTAAAAGCACTAATCCGATTTAACAAAGGTTATGGTTCACATAAGATCATAAGAATATATCACTACAAACTATAATCTTATTTATGCTACTTGCAATCAGGAATTATCACTTTTGCGTATAATAACCCTAATCTAGCAATAAAGATGGAAGCAAACTCAATCGATTCGCGACTCGATCAAACAAGCATTCAAATCATGTAACAATATTGATGGTGAATCATAAACGATAATATGGAGACAAAACTAATTTATCATATTAAAACCCATATTTGGAAATCCAACTTATTCCATAACCAATAATAAAAACTAGGTACTCATATTCATGGAGTTCATAACAAGAAGGAAGAGAAAACCTATCATGTTTCTAAACCCTAGAAAATAAAGTAGAGGCCAAGATGATTCCGATATATCCTCAATAGAGAAACATGAATCTCCCTTTTATACTTTCTCAGCTTTTCTGCCTTTCCCATTGCTAAACCCAGCCGCATAGGAATTAGGTTCACTGTTTGCTCGGGTGAAGCTTGGCCCAATAACGAGAACAAGCCCATTAATTTCAAAAACCAATCAGGTCCATTACTTGCTATTCCTGTCAGTTTTGTGGAACTGACAGTGAAACTTAGCCTGCTCTACCACCTCATACTTCCGCCAATACGCAGCTCCTTCCCTGCACATTCATTCAACCATTCTTCACTGAAATTATTCATTGCAGCAATCGCTTCTCTGCAAAATCACACCTTCACTGAACCACATCACCCCAACCTGTAGTGCCATCAGTTCATAGTTTCACTCCTGCAATATCACAACTACTCATTTTGCTCCATACCAACATCATAGCTTCCATGCTAGCTTTTCCACCTACAATTTAGCTCATTGTAGAGCCAAATCCATAACCTGAGCACCAGAATTCAGTCACAGTACTCTCCTCATTCCCTGTCAAATAACAGCAACAATCTGCAGTTCATCTTATTATAAACACATTAACACCAACCATTTCTTGCTTTGGCTATAGCAGCACCAATTCCTTCTTTGCAATACTTCCTTGTAACTCCAATTCTCTTACAGGTCATTTTCATTGTAATCTGCCTGACCTTCTTGTCTTCTCAAGCCAAAACCACAGCTCCAACACACATTCATTCCATTGCTTAAGCTGCACACATCTCAGCTTAAGCCATCTCCCTGTGTAAGTTACCGACAATTAATCCATGTAACTACAACCTCAGGCTAAACTCCTTCCTTTAAACCTTTGGCGACAATCGTTGCATCTGCATCACACCAGAGAACCACCAACATCACAGCTCCAGTCCCATGGCAACACTCTCATCTGCATAACTCCATTTCTAGCCTGTAACTCATTCAAACCATCAGTCTTAACACCACTGCAACTCCACCAATTCACCTTCCAGACATCCCTCTTAACAGCACCAGCACACTCTCACCATGTTGGCTTCTTAATCATGTCCACCACCTGACCTTCACAGCCACTAAAACCCATTGCACACAACCATCCTGGCCACGGCTCCCGATTTCGCCCTGCATCTGCATCCGACTCTCCAATTGCCTCTCCATTTCAGCTTTTGACTGCAACATTCAGTTCCTGCAACTCGCATCCATCAGCATCACCACCTGCAATTACACCATTGAGAAGTAACAACAACAGCAGCTATTAAGCTCATTCGAGCACAATTCCTTGTTGTACTTCACATCGACAGCAACCATCCATCTTCAATTCCTTCTTATGGTTCCTGCAATCATCACTTGTAACTGCCAATGTCAAAGCAACGACAACACATCTTCCCTGTAATCTCCCAGACATCCATTCTCTTGCCACCGAGTACCAGCACTTACAAACCTCCTTGTTATATTCGGAACTTTCCAATCCTGGTCACCTGGATGGTTTTGACTCAACCAAATACCTAACCATCGCCACCGACTGCAGCTGCCTTGAAATTCATCTTAGCTTTACATCTCCAGCTCCAACAGCACCACCTTCTTGCACTTACTGCAAAGCCAGCAACAAACTTGAGCCTCAATACCAACAAACCCCTGAGCATCTGCAGCTCTGCAACACAAACTCACAATTCCACCACTGCAATGACAGCACCAATAAAGATTCAATGTAACCCAAATCACCACTCTGTATGCTTAGCTCAACTCCATTGCACCAATACCAGACCACCAACTTCACAGCATAACTGCGCAAACCTGCAACCCACACAAATATCTCTGGAACTTTATGTTTCCCTGTAAGCCTAATTCATTTCACACCTTGCCAATTCTCCATCATCTGTAGCTCATTGCATCATTACTCCCTTGATTTCTTCAGTAACAGAACTATTTCCATCAAACCCATGGTATTAATTCAAACCCTAACTTCTCTGGTCCTCAACTACAGCATCAGATTCGAATTCAAATTAAACCTAACTTCAAATCTCAGATACAACCACCATCCCTTTAATTTCTTCATCGAACCCTAGTCTTCAACAGCAACAGCTTTATTCTTCTCTCGATCATCATCACAGTTTCCTTCCCCTGAATTTCTTCTCTCTAATTTCTTACAGCAACGGCAAATTCAACTTCACAAATTCGAACCCAATCTGCATTTCCTCCATTACCAACCCCAAACAACATTGAGATCTTCTTATTCTTGACCGAGTTCTCGCCTGAGAACATATACCCAACCACATAAACGAGCCATCAGACTCAAATCTCTAGCCATTCTCTTCATTTGCTGGCCGCCACGCTTCTCTGAATTTCAGTTGGAGTAAAAGAAAACTAATGATAAGAAGAAATAAATCTTCTCTGCAATTTGGGTTTTTTGTAGGAGTAAATATTGATAAAGACACCCCATTGCCTAGGATAAGGGCTGCCCAGATCTCATTTGGCCTGTCAGTTCCGCCGAACCGACTGCCTATTCACTTCTTTGCTCAACCGTAGCTAGCTTCGCTCACCTGTGAATTGGTCTTTTTGCTCTTTTTCGCTCCAAATGGACTCTTTCGCTCCGAATAACTCCAAAGTACCTAATAAACTCAAAAGTAAACATAAGATACATAATTCACACGAAAACATAGCAAAGAAAGCATAAACTATAGATATAAATGAAGGTGTTTATGACACCTATCAAATTCCCCCACACTTAGACTTTGCTAGTCCTCGAGCAAATCAAACAAAATAATTCTAAAAAAATACATACAACTCCGTGTCGTCGAGGCTACGGTCACTTTTAGCATAAGTAACAAGCCTTTAAACCCATAGGTGTCCCTAGTGGACGAGTTATAGTCTCGTGAGGGTTTACTAGAGATATACCCACAAAACCTATTTTTCCAACTTACTAGTTCTCCGTAATGATAGCATCCAACGCGCTAAGAAGACATAAAAATTCTGCACACTAGTCATAAGAAGTTAGACACATAAATGAACACAATCTCATCCTTAAAAGTCGAGAGAGAAATAACCATCCCTTCTCGAAAGAAATTCGGGTTCGGAGTGATCGAAAGTCTTGACTCTGCCTCACAAGATAGGGTTTTATGAAGTTGCTCTCAATAATAAACAGCTTTTTATGGGTCACACATGTGTCCTGGTAGGAGTGAAGAGAGAATCCTGAGACACGTTGAATGGTAGGAAGGCAAAACCCTCCGAAGTATTTTAAAAACCCACATCTTTTATCATTTTTGAAAACCCATTTTTCTGACGATCTCTACGAAAGGAAATCAACCACTTAACGAAGGTGGGAATATGCTTACTTACCTCGTTATCCGTTCGACGTGCAGCTAGCACCACTCTCACAACATCCATAGAAACGTCTTCGGTCTTCATTCTTTTTCTTCATCTTCGTCTTCGGTCTTCAACTCTTGATGATAACTCTTGAACTTCGTAGAATCTTGACAATGTAACTTTTTTTTCTCTAATTCCTTGTTGCTTGAAACTTCATTGTAGATATTCCTTCTTCCATTGGCTTTATTGAAAGAATACAAAACTAAAAACGAACTATACAAACCCAAAATATGATACAATGAATTTTTCTTGTCTCTTTTTTTTTTTCTTTTTTTTTTTTTTTTTTTTTTTTTTTTTTTTTTTTTTTTTTTTTCCATTTTTTTTTATAAGACAAGAAAAATAAAACAAATACAAAATGAAAACAAAACGAAACAAAACAATAAAACTAGTAATGAACCTAAAGAAATTTTCTCTTGTCTTTATTTTTTTCAATTTTTTTTTCTTTTTTGAGACAAGAGAAATAAACACAAACTGAAAATAAATATAAAATAAGTACAAATGGCCATGGTGTAAGTATTTTACCGCATGATTCCTCACAACTTGTATGTCTCGATATCATAAACTTCTCGAACTCTCATCTTGATAATCTTCGCTCTTGTATATAAGTCTTCAACTTGTAAAAATTCTGCTCCTCGTCTTGTTGCTTTACTTGAATCTGAAATCTGCCCATTTATGTACCGTTGCTTGTAAACCTCGAACGTCTTCAACTTTCCTTCAAATTTGTGATGCTCCTCTTGTTGATGATGATGGTGCTTCTATGGACCTGTTGGTGTAGAGAGAGATAAGGTGGATGGTGCTAACTGCGAACAAGATTACAAGTGGTATGTAAGTTAGCAATTCGATGTCACCATCATGGTTGATAAAAATAGCACTCAAGAGGTCAAAATAGTGCTTCTATGGGTGGGAGGTTGGGTAGCTCACCATTCTACCCGGAATTTACGTACGGTGACACACACTCTAAAAGCACATATTTAGACAGGTACAAAGAATTGAAGGTCGGTGCCTCGCATGATGTAACATAGGTAGTCTCCACTATAGGGGACCACTACTCTAATACCGAATTCAGTCTGCACCTTATTTGCCACTGGCATGGTTAAATTCAACTTTAGCTCTCATACAATTAAGAAACCCGATCATGTTCTCTGTCATTTCTAAGTTGATCCACTCTTATGAGATTCTCGATGTAATCTTAGCGACATGTATACTATGTGACTCTAAACTAACTACAAGTTGGAGTTTTTATTCACTATTGTACACAAAAGTTGAAAATTTATGAAAAATTTACAACGCAAATGCTTAACCACTCCCCCACACTTAAACTTTACATTGTCCTCAATGTAAATTGAATCGTCCAAAGAAAGTCAAGGTGGGAAATCATATAACAATATGCGATAAGAAATCAGAAAAAGTAAAAACATGACAAGAAAAGAAAATAAAAGATAAGAGATACAAAACCTATGGGTTGCCTCCCATTTAGCGCTTGGTTTAAAGTCGTCAGCCCAACTATATCCTTGCAAGATTCATTCCCCATATACCAACAATCGGAAAAGTTGGGGATCCTTCCATAGAACCTGTTTTGCAAACACTAGCTTCACACACATATTAGTAATATAAAACAGAAATGAAGCTATTAACCGATAAAAGTTTCCCCCACACTTATTCTTGTCCACACTTGGAAAACTTTAAAGAATATAGAAGTCGGGGACTACCACGGTTTCTTGTTCCAAAACCTGCATAGTATGAGAATCAAATGTTTCTAATGGAGGAAATCGAGAAACAAAGTCATTCAACAATATTCTCAAGCACATACATTCAACCCAATAAGAGGAAAGGAGAAGAAATAATAGGCAACGGGTTAGACAAACCTTGCACAATCTCTTGTATTACGGAATCCTCTTCATCCTTGAAAAACTCAAGTGAATAATTCACCTCATGTATATCATGGTCTTCTATCAAACCTTGCAACCATTCTTCGTCCGTTTCTGCCTTAACCAAAGTCTCGACATAAACATCATCATTACAATCACTTGCAAGCTCAATTGGGTCTTCCACAATATTGGTCATATCGGTTTCATTCTCAACATACTCCTCTTTGTTGTAAAGCACATACTCTTTTGCGGATCCAAATCTCGCTATAAGGAACTTTTTTAGAACACTTGACAATGCATCATCCTCAAGCTCCACCCTTTGAATAGGCTCTTGATCATTATTAAGATCAATGCTTGAGTAATCTACACAAGTGTCGACATATTCCTCTTCGTCTTCATCTTGGTCGTAATAAAAGACTCAATTGTACACTCCTCGGGGATGTCACCATAAATTGGTTCAAGCAATGTATTATAATCACCGTCACTTTCATAGTTAACATAAGATTAGTTCTCGTTGAATTTAATGTTGCTAATCTCTAACTCATTCTTTTGAATAGGTGAATGATCATTATTAAGATCAAGAGTTGAGTTAGCTACACAATTATCAACGAAAGTGCCCAAGGATTGGCCTTTTTCAACATTAGCATCAATCAAATATTCATCACAAACCATATGCACATTAGAATTATCCATATCTTCCTTGCATTGATCAATGCCTCTTCGCAAGCTAGCAATACCTTCACGAAGTTCTTGGAGTTGCTCGTCTGTAGTCTCTTTAGCTTTTTGAAATTCTTCTTGTAAAAAATTGGAAACTTTGTCTAGAAAGTTCGAGACTTTTTGTTCAGGAGCAAAGAATCCTCCCATCCCTGTGGTTGTTCCCACACATACCCGCCATAAGGTTGTTGAGGAAAACCATAAGGTTCCATGGAATATTGGTCATAACCAATGAATTGGTTTTGATTATACCCCTGGAATTGGTAGTTGTCATATTGTTGAGGTTGTTGAAAACCGTATCCATCCATATAGTATCCTCCTTCCATGAGAAACAAGTACCTGAAATAAAATTCTCAAACCAAGGTTAAAACCCAGAAAATAAGAAAAACTAAAAAAAAAAAAAAAAACTAAAAAAAAAAATAAGAAACCAAGAACAAGTGATAACCGCTGCCTCCCCGGCAACGGCGCCAAAATTTGATCGGTTTTCAGCCGACACAAAAATAAATTACACTTTCTTACTACTCAAAATATATAATGAAGCAAGGGCAAGAAAGGATCGTTCCCACAGAGAGGTCTAGGTTGTCAATATGTTTCGGTTTCCTATATAAAACACCGGGGGGGTTTCTTGGTCTTTATATAATAAACTAATCAAATCAAGGATGAGAAAGTATTGGTCATGGGTTTCGTCTTCAATCACAAACATGTTTTCAACACAATAAATAGAATTGATATTTTAATCTCAACTTTATCAAAGGCCCTAGAATACCTTGATCGCAAGTATATCCCGCAAATCTCCTCTTGTCATCAACAAACACATTAAAAGATGCGAATATGAATTCTATCTTAGAGAACAACCTAACGTGTAAAAGCACTAATCAAGTTTAATTCCCTAGATGCGTTAATTTCTATGAAATCAGGCCAATCAAAGCAATCGAACGTGTAAAAGCACGAATCCGATTTAACAAAGGTTATGGTTCACATAAGATCATAAGAATATATCACTACAAACTATAATCTTATTTATGCTACTTGCAATCGGAATTATCACTTTTGTGTATAATAACCCTAATCTAGCAATAAAGATGGAAGCAAACTCAATCGATTCGCGACTCGATCAAACAAGCATTCAAATCATGTAACAATATTGATGGTGAATCATAAACGATAATACGGAGACAAAACTAATTTATCATATTAAAACCCATATTTGGAAATCCAACTTATTCCATAACCAATAATAAAAACTAGGTACTCATATTCATGGAGTTCATAACAAGAAGGAAGAGAAAACCTATCATGTTTCTAAACCCTAGAAAACAAAGTAGAGGCCAAGATGATTCCGATATATCCTCAATAGAGAAACATGAATCTCCCTTTACATACTCTCACTTTTACGCCTTTCCCATTGCTAAACCCAGCCGCATAGGAATTAGGTTCACTGTTTGCTCGGGTGAAGCTTGGCCTAATAACTAGAACAAGCCCATTAATTTCAAAAACCAATCAGGTCCATTACTTGCTATTCCTGTCAGTTTTGTGGAACTGACAGTGAAACTTAGCCTGCTCTACCACCTCATACTTCCGCCAATACGCAGCTCCTTCCCTGCACATTCATTCAACCATTCTTCACTTTGAAATTATTCATTGCAAAGAATCGCTTCTCGAAGAAAATCACACCTTCACTGAACCACAACACCCCAACCTGTAGTGCCATCAGTTCATAGTTTCATTCCTGCAATATCACAACTACTCATTCTGCTCCATACCAGCATCATAGCTTCCATGCTAGCTTTCCCACCTGCAATTTAGCTCATTGTAGAGCCAAATCCATAACCTGAGCACCAGAATTCAGTCACAGTACTCTCCTCATTCCCTGTCAAATAGCAGCAACAATTTGCAGTTCAGCTTATTATAAACACATTAACACCAACCATTTCTTGCTCTGGCTATAGCAGCACCAATTCCTTCTTTGCAATACTTCCTTGTAACTCCAATTCTCTTATAGGTCATTTTCATTGTAATCTGCCTGACCTTCTTGTCTTCTCAAGCCAAAACCACAGCTCCAACACACATTCATTCCATTGCTTAAGCTGCACACATCTCAGTTTAAGCCATCTCCCTGTGTAAGTTACCGGCAATTAATCCATGTAACTACAACCTCGGGGCTCAACTCCTTCCTTCAAACCTTGCGACAATCGTTGCATCTGCATCACACCATAGAACCACCAACATCACAGCTCCAGTCCCATGGCAACACTCTCATCTGCATAACTCCATTTCTAGCCTGTAACTCATTCAAACCATCAGTCTTAACACCACTGCAACTCCACCAATTCACCTACAACATCACCTGCCAGACATCCCTCTTAACAGCACCAGCATACTCTCACCATGTTGGCTTATTAATCATGTCCACCACCTGACCTTCACAACCACTAAAACCCATTGCAGACAACCATCCTGGCCACGGCTCCCGATTTCGCCCTGCATCTGCATCCGACTCTCCAATTACCTCTCCATTTCAGCTTTTGACTGCAACATTCAGTTCCTGCAACTCGCATCCATCAGCATCACCACCTGCAATTACACCATTGAGAAGTTACAAAGAAGCAGCTATTAAGCTCATTCGAGCACAATTCCTTGTTGTACTTCACATCGACAGCAACCATCCATCTTCAATTCCTTCTTATGGTTCTGTAATCATCACTTGTAACTGCCAATGTCAAAGCAACGGCAGCACATCTTCCCTGTAATCTCCCAGACATCCATTCTCTTGCCACCGAGTACCAGCACTTCCAAACCTCCTTGTTATATTACGAACTTTCCAATCCTGGTCACCCACAGATGGTACCCCAGCTCAACCAAATACCTAACCATCGCCACCGACTGCAGCTGCCTTGAAATTCATCTTAGCTTTACAACTCCAGCTCCAACAGCACCAACTTCTTGCACTTACTATAAAGCCAGCAACAAACTTGAGCCTCAATACCAACAAACCCCTGAGCATCTGCAGCCCTGCAACACAAACTCATAATTCCACCACTGCAATGACAGCACCACCAAAGATTCAATGTAACCCAAATCACCACTCTGTATGCTTAGCTCACTCCATTACACCAATACCAGACCACCAACTTCACAGCATAACTGCGCAAACCTGCAACCCACACAAATATCTCTGCAACTTTATGTTTCCCTGTAATCCTAATTCATTTCACACCCTGCCAATTCTCCATCATCTGTAGCTCATTGCATCATTACTCCCTTGATTTCTTCAGTAACAGAACTATTTCCATCAAACCCATGGTATTAATTCAAACCCTAACTTCTTTGGTCCTCAACTACAGCATCAGATTCGAATTCAAATTAAACCTAACTTCAAATCTCAGATACAACCACCATCCCTTTAATTTCTTCATCGAACCCTAGTCTTCAACAGCAACAGCTCTATTCTTCTCCCGATCATCATCACAGTTTCCTTCCCCTGAATTTCTTCTCTCTAATTTCTTACAACAACGACAAATTCATCTTCACAAATTCGAACCCAATCTGCATTTCCTCCATTACCAACCCCAAACAACATTGAGATCTTCTTATTCTTGATCGAGTTCTCGCCTGAGAATATAAACCCAACCACATAAACGAGCCATCAGACTCAAATCTCTAGCCATTCTCTTCATTTGTTGGCCGCCACGCTCGTTTCTCTCTTCTCTGAATTTCAGTTGGAGTAAAAGAAAACTAATGATAAGAAGAAATAAATCTTCTCTGCAATTTGGGTTTTGTGTAGGAGTAAATATTGATAAAGACACCCCATTTCCTAGGATAAGGGCTGCCCAGATCTCATTTGGCCTGTCGGGCCCGCCGAACCGATTGCCTATTCACTTCTTTGCTCAACCGTAGCTAGCTTCGCTCACCCGTGAATTGGTCTTTTTGCTCTTTTTCGCTCCAAATGGACTCTTTCTCTCCGAATAACTCCAAAGTACCTAATAAACTCAAAAGTAAACATAAGATACATAATTCACACGAAAACATAGCAAAGAAAGCATAAACTATATATATAAATGAAGGTGTTTATGACAACTATCAAATTCCCCCACACTTAGACTTTGCTAGTCCTCGAGCAAATCAAACAAAATAATTCTAAAAAATACATACAACTCCGTGTCGTCGAGGCTACGGTCACTTTTAGCATAAGTAACAAGCCTTTAAACCCCTAGGTGTCCCTAGTGGACGAGTTATAGTCTCGTAAGCGTTTACTAGAGATATAACTACAAAACCTATTTTTCCAACTTACTAGTTCTCCGTAATGATAGCATCCAACGCGATAAGAAGACATAGAAATTCTGCACACTATTCATAAGAAGTTAGACACATAAATGAACACAATCTCATCCTTAAAAGTTGAGAGAGAAATAACCATCCCTTCTCGAAGAAATTCGGGTTCGGAATGATCGAAAGTCTTGACTCGCCTCACAAGATAGGGTTTTATGAAGTTGCTCTCAATAATAAATGACTTTTTATGGGTCACACATGTGTCCGAGGTAGGAGTGAAGAGAGAATCCCGAGACACGTTGAATGGTAGGAAGGCAAAAACCTTCCGAAGTATTTTAAAAACCCACATCTTTTATTATTTTTGAAAACCCATTTTTCTGACGATCTCTAAGAAAGGAAATCAACCACTTAACGAAGGCGGCTAGCACGGTTGGCATGCCTTGGCGCGGTAGGTGTGGCTGGCACGGTTTGCCATTGGCACATGTGGCGTGGGAATTAGGGTTTTGGCCTATCGAAACCCTAATTAGTAATTAATTAGAAAAAAGGTACCCTGGTAATTTTCATGAGACATATTAAAGGGTTCAATAAATGCGTTTAAGTCCTGTGACGTCACTGTCTGGCTAGGGTTTTATGATTTTAACCCTAAGCTAAAAACCACCATCAACACACACATAAAATTATACGGTAATAGATAAATCTGTCTCCCACAGAAATACCTACGAGTTTTTGTTCCGTCTTTTGATAAATCAAGGTGAACAGGAACCAATTGATAACCCGGACTTATATTCCCGAAGAACAACCTAGAATTATCAATCACCTCACAATAATCTTAATCGACTAGCGAAAGAAGATATTGCGGAATCACAAACGATGAGACGAAGTTTGTTTGTGATTACTTTTTTATCTTGCCTATCGGAGAAATCAATCTCAAGCCAATCTTACGATTGTACTTAGTACGATAGAAACAACAAGATCAGATCACACAACTATAAAGAAAATAGTTGGGTATGGCTTCACAATCCCAATGAAGTCTTCAAGTCGTTAACCTACAGGGTCTCGGTAGAAACCTAAGGTTAAAGGAGAATTGACTCTAGCTTATACAACTAGTATCACACAGGAGGTGTGGGGATTAGGTTTCCCAGTTGCTAGAGTTCTCCTTTATACAGTCTTTCAATATTCACCGTTAGATGAAAACCTCAAGCTAATATCTTTCAACCGTTAGATCGAAACTTAGCTTGTTACACACAAATAAAATGCACGTTTATTTAGGTTTGTGTAACCGTAACCAAACATGTACACTTAGTTGGTTCAATATTAGTTAACCAAATGGTTAGCCATATGAGCACTTTCATACCAACCATATTCTTCTTTACCATAACTAGTTCAAATGACTCAAATGAACTAGTTAGAGAGTTGTTCAATTGCTTAGATCTTATAAAAGTATACAAGACACAATCGAAGCAAAAACGATTTGATTCACTCGAATCGATTCATGAAATTTATAGCCACGGTTTGCAAATATGCATTGCTTAGTTTATATAAGTTTAAGTTCACGAATAATCGTTTTTAGAAAATAACCAACATAAGTACGCATACTGGTACGCGGACTTAAGTACCCGTAATAAGTTTGTTTTCAGCTCACAAACTCCAGCAGATTTTCACGGGACGTGAACTTCCAATAGTGTGCGTACTGGTACGCGGACTTTAGTTCCGGTTTTCCTGAGCAGCAAAGTACGCATACTTTGGTTCAAGGAATAAGGACTTACACACGTATGAGTTATCACACAATGTTTATCTCCAACAATGGTTATATATTCGAAACTCTCATTTCAATCATTGAAACATTCTTAGAGGACGTTATATAGTTGTTGTTCACAAACTATTTTTCGTCAAAGCAATTTTCAAGTAATTGAAACTTAATATGTCTTTCGTCACTAGTAAAGATGAACTTGGCCAAAGCGAAAGCTTACCAACACATATTTCGAGAAATAGATAGGCGAGATAAACTCGGATAGAAATAGCAAATGTGTATAATCATAGTCTATATAGCAATACGACTTTTGTCTCAAGATAGGAGATAGAGTAGATAGACTTTTGGGTGATAGATAAGTTCAAGTCTCCACATACCTTTTAGTCGATGAAGTTCCACCAGTTCCTTGAGTAGATTTTCGTCTTTGTATGATGATCGCCATGGAGTCTAAAGCTCAACTACACTTTGTATCCTAGTCCGAGACTTAGCTATAAGTAGACTAGAAATCAAGACTTATAGTTTTGATCACTAACATTGACAAACATGCTTGAGATAGCAACGCATGCGAGTTCGACCAAGCAGTGCTCTAACAGTATTAGGTTAACGACTTGAAGACTTCATTTGGGATTCGTGAATCCAGATCCAACTATTTTCTCTGTAGTTGTGTATTTTGATCTTACTTTTTCTATCGTATTGAGTACTATCTTCTCTAAGATTTGCTCGAGATTTATCTTCGATAGGTAAGATATAAAAAGTAATCACAAAGTTCTTTGTCTCAGACTTTGTGATTCTGCAGTAACTTCTTCTACCACCATATAGTTAAGTTATTGTGACGTGATTGATATTTTTAGGTTGCTCTTTGGGAGTATAAGACCGGATTATCAATTGGTTCCTGTTCACCTTGATTTATCATAAGACAAAACAAAACTTCATAGGTACTTCTGTGGGAGACAGATTTATCTATCAGAATAGACTTATCTGTGGGACACAGATTTGTTTATAAGTCTTCGACTTTGGGTCTTAGCAACTCTTAGTTGTGGGTGAGATCAGCTAAGGGAATCAAGTGTGCAGTATCCAGCGTGGTTCTAGAGGAGTAAGGAACGCGAATGTACCTTAATCGGTGTGAGACTTGGTTAGGGCTAAACTACATTCCACTCCGAAGTTAACTTGTAGTAGGCTAGTGTTTGTAGCGGCTTAATATAGTGTGGTGTTCAAAGATGGACTAGGTTCCGGGATTTTTCTGTATTTGTGTTTCCCTCATTAACAAAATTTCTGGTGTCTGTGTTATTTCTTTTCCGCATTATATTTATTTATATAATTGAAATATCACAGGTCGTGCGTAGTTCAATCAGTTGATAAATCCGACCTTGATTGTTAGATATAACTTGATTGACACTTGGGCATTGATATTTGGTACCGTCCAAGTTATTTCTCATATCAATCAGGCTCACGGATTTCTATTTGTTCGATTTGCTAATTGCATTTAGAAATAGAGATAAAGCTCTTTGATATATCTCTTGATAGAGTTCGCTTTTAAGTTGGTGCTCTCGGAATTATATTGGAGTTTCGTCCGTACAAATTGTCGAACGAATTATTGGGTGTGGTTGTTATACCGCTATTTTTTCAATTTGTTTCAGAGCAGGCAAACACGATAAACCTGATATATCTCTTTATAGAGTTCGCTTTTAAGTTGGTGCTCTCGGAATTATATTGTAGTTTCGTCCATACAGATTGCCGAACGAATTATTGGGTGTGGTTGTTATACCCCCGTTTTTTCAATTGGTAACAGAGCAGGCAAACACGATAAACCTGATAATTTTGTGTTTGTTTGATCCTATAAGAGGTCCTAAAGGGAAACCACTTTTGGAAACTTGTTCTGTGCATCTGTGACGCACGCCAAAAATCCTTCAAGGTTGTTCAGAGTTTATTCTTTACTAGATCTATGGTCTCTTAAGATAATCTCGAGTCAACTAAGACACAAATATTATCTGACGGAAAACAATCAAAAGGAAAAGGCTCCTCTAAGAAAAATCACGACAAGAAATGTGTGACCAAAAGCTCAAGGATATGGAATCTCACTAGATTGTCCTGGTGTTTGTTTCGATTCTGTCAAGTCATTTATTCATCATGCGAAGTCTGGTCAGTTAACAGCTCATTTAAAATCAATAAAAAGATTTCTGCTGAGTGTGTTGCAAGTTCCAAATATCGGAAAGGTTCACCTCTTAATCGTAAGAAGGATGAGTCAAAAAGATCTATTAACCCTGAGTATCATCATTACTATGATTATACTTCTGGTACATATCACAAATATAAACCTGATATGGTGCATGAGCAGTCTCCTGCCCATCTAGCCTCTTGGTAACAATATTTGGCTCCACCCCATCTGTATATAACTTGAGATGGGGTAAGTAACAGGTTGATTAGCTTTGTGATTTTGTATTATTTTGGGTTAGGATATAAACTATCTTTAGTTCATAAGAAAAGCTTCTTTGCAGAATGTTTCTGACATTTGAATGTATTCAGTGTATTGAGGAAACTCCATTTGTTTCATACCTTCCATGTCAAAGTTTTTCTGCCATCCTGAGGATAAATAATTTTATGTAGCTCTCTACTATCTTATTTACCATAGCGTGACATAATAAAAATATCAATTATTCCTGTGCTCTGAATATTCTTGAACTTTTCATTGAGCTAAGAATAAAAGTGATTATCTTATCACACTGATGTAAAATTCTCACAATGTGCGAACATCATGGGTCGGGTTTTTCGTGTTGGTTCGTTTTGAACCATCTAGGAATTCTGCTTTTCATGGGCCTCGACTCCTGTCAGGGTCCAAACCCACTAAAGGGTTTATAAAGGTCACCTTTTGCGTACCTTTCTTCTTCATCTCTTTGTCCGCGTACGTAAACAGGGGATTTTCTAGGGTTCACGTACCGTCTCCATTAAAGTTTTTTTTTTGAGGTCTAGAAAAGGTGAAGGAAGTAATCTCTCAAGGAAGCTCATCAAGTAAGTTCTTATCTTGTTCTTCTTCTCTCAATTTTCTGCTATAATGGAAAGCTCCAATGGTGATGATAAGAAATCAAGGAAAACTTCTAAGGATTTTATTTCATCTAGTAAGATTGTTCCAAAAGACCAAGACTCTATTAGAATTATATTCATCAATAATTCTTGTAGTAAGACCTTCAAAAAGATTTCTTCTAGTGGATTCATACTTGAGAAGAAATTGTTTAAGGAAAGTGGTCATAAAGAAGACTTGGTGTGTTTTGAAAAGTATAATCTTGGTAATATCTTCAATGGTCTTGGTGAAGGTTTTGACACTCTCACAAGAATCTTTTATGCTAACATCCATGATGTTAATCTTGATAACTTGGAATTCAAGACTATGATAAATAGGAAAAAGATTCTAGTTGATAGAGAGTTGATTTCAAGGATTAGAAAAATCCCTTTGGGTAATTTTCGCATACCTAGACCAAGAGGAGAATGACCATCTTATGAAGCTATTTTGTTTAGTATTTGCCGCAAGATGTTTGATTGGATAGAAGGGAAATTTCCTACCCAAGATCTTAGTATTGCTTTAAGGATCTTCGAAAAACTTGGAATTTCTAATCTTTGTCCGTCCACGATTGATAACTCTCATTGGAGTCATGAATTTGAGGAGTTAGTCTATTTCCTTGAAATGGGTGCTCAAGGTCTTGATATTTGTGGATTTATCATTCTTCAAATGGTCTCGATGGCGTCACTCAACAAGAAGTTAGGCTTTCCATGCTTAAATGGGAAAATTTGTAATACACATTCCATTGCTCCCATTGGCAACTCTGTTGGAACTCCCAAACTAATTCGTCCAAGTATTTTCAAACGTATAAAGACGAACTTCTACAAAAGACAAAGATGTGATACTCTTGACGGTTCTTTTGATCGTACCACCGTGGGTTTTCTTCAACAAATTCACAAGGGTGTGTGTAAGATCAATTTTAAGGTAAAATGTGTGCAAGAACAATTATGTGTGATTGCTACAAAGTTTCCCGAAATCAAGGAAGAAATTGATAAAGTTCAAGCCTCTTGGATGGATTCCGATGATGAAGATAATGATTAGCGTCTCTAAATCTTGTCATTTGACTTTATTTTTTCTAGGAAACTTCTTATGAGAATTTATTCTTATGTTTTAATAAGGATAACTAGGGTTTGTAATAGCAAATATTGTGATTACACATAGCTATTTCAATGATTTTTATCTTGCAATGTTTTTAGATTTATTTATTTAAATTCTAAGTTATTTGGAAGATGATTTTGCAGTATTAATATTTATTGGTTTTGTATATTACAAAAATATTTTATGGGATATGTTGTTTGGACGTCCGTGAACTATGATTATCTCATATATGCTCAAAAGTTAAGTCTATTATGTCTTTGCAAATATTGATAAAAGATAGAATGAACTTTTGAAAATTCCGCAGTATTGATCTTTCCCTGATCTACTTTTATGTGAAAGTACTTTATGGCTCCGTAAGTTTTCTTATATTGAGCGTTTCCGATTAAATTAATCAATAAGGTCTTCTTGTGGTTAATTTAGGGTACAAATCCACGTGGTTTGTTAACGTCCAAAGAAATCCTTCTTATCTTGTAAAAGTAAGGTCGCGCTTGTTGTTCTTTCGGGAATGACATATAATGGGGGAGAGTTCTTATTTGAACTTGTGCTTAATTGCCATATCTTTGTGGGGAGTGCGGCTGTGGAATATTGTAGGAGTTATCATGTATCTTTATAAACTCCTTGATGAATACACTAAGTTTGGACTATGTGAAATCATCTAAACAAAGTTGATATGTGTTTATCTTTTAGTCATGAAGTATCTCTATGAGAATTTCATTATGATCCCGTTAGTTTTCGTAACTTTGCCAATATATATTGACAAAAATGGGGAGAATTATTGTGTAGTATGCGAACTGTATTGTTATAATTCAGGTCCGGGGACTTTGTTTCCATACCTAGTATGCGAACGGTTTTACCTATAAAGGTCCGGGAACTTTGTTTGCGTACATATTATGAGGAAGGTTTTACCTGAGTTGGGTCCGGGACGGCTGTTTGCGAAGCTGGTTTGCAAACGGCTGGATAGGCCAAGGTCCGGAGCTGATGTTCGCGTACCTGGTTTGCGAACACAGTGGTTAAGTTATAAAAGCGGTTAAGTATGATCCTCATACTCATGAACTAAAACATTTATGAATTAAGGAATGCAATCTTTGCAAACCGTGGCTTAATGTTCATGAATTGATTCTTGTATAAGTACTTTGTAGGATTACGAATCAATCCGATTTTGTTTCAATTTGTTCATATATATTTCTATGAGATAGTGAATAATTGAACAACTCTATTTGAAACACAATTAGATTCATTTGATTATATTTCATGTTTGATTGATCATCATATTTGATGTAGTAGTGTTAGATGAATGTGGTAAGACAAAAGTGTTCATATGGATAACTTCGATTAACTGTTATTGAGCCAACTCAATATACACGTTTAGGTACAGTTACCCATGTCTAAATGAAGGTATATTTCATTTGTGTGTAACAAGCTAATACCATTTAACGGTGGAGATTAATTGCTTTATTTTTAAGCAGACTTAGCTTGAATCTTAAATCAGGATTTCATCTAACTGTGAATATTGAATGCTTTGTTACGAAGCTATCTTAGCTTTGAACATAAGCAAACCCTGATTTGAAAGACTATATAAGGGAGAACTCTAGAAACTAGAAAACCAAATCCCGACACTTTCTTGTGTCCTAGTTGTGTACTAGAGTCGATTCTCCTTTAACCTAGGTTTTTCCAAAATCGTATTAGGTTAACGACTTGAAGACTTTATTTGGGATTCGTGAAGCCAGATCCATCTATTTTCTTTGTAGTTGCGTATTCTGATATTACATGTTCTATCGTATTGAGTACTATCTTCTCTAAGATTTGCTCTAGATTTATCTCTGATAGGTAAGATATAAAAAGTAATCACAAAGTGCTTCGTCTCAGACTTTGTGGTTACGCAATAACTTCTTCTACTACCATATAGTTAATTTCTTGTGAGGTGATTGATATTTCTAGGCTGCTCTTCGGGAGTATAAGACCGGATTATCAATTGGTTTTTGTTCGCCTTGATTCATCATATGACGGAACAAAACTTCGTAGGTACTTCTGTGGGAGACAGATTTATCTATCAGAATAGACTTATTTGTGGGAGACATATTTGTTTATAAGTCTTCGACTTTATAGCAACTCTTAGTTATGGGTGAGATCAGCTAAGGTAATCAAGTGCGATGTATCTGGCGTGGTTATATAGGCGTAAGGAACGTGACTGTACCTTAATCGGTGTGAGACTTGGTTAGGGCTCAACTACATTCCAGTCTAAAGTTAACTTGTAGTAGGCTAGTGTCTATAGCGGATTAATATAGTGTGGTGTTCAAAGCTGGACTAGGTCCAGGGGTTTTTCCTGCATTTGCGGTCTCCTCGTTAGCAAAATTTCTGGTGTCTGCGTTATTTCTTTTCCGCGTTATATTTGTTTATATAATTGGAATATCACAGGTTGAGCGTAGTTCAATCAATTGGGAAATCCGACCTTTGTTTGTTGGATATAAATTGATTGACACTTGGGCATTGGTCTTTGGTACCGTCCAAGTTATTTCTCATATTAATCAGGCTCATAGATTTCTATCTGTTTGATTTTCTGATTGAATCGAGAAAAAGAGATATAACTCTTTGGTATCTTTCTTGATAGAGATCGCTTTATAAGCTGGTGCTCTCGGAATAATATTGGAGTTAGTCCATATATATTGCCGAGCGAATTATTGGGTGTGGTTTTTATACCCCTGTTTTTCAATTGGTATCAGAGCATGCAAACACACCAAGACCTCATAAGTCCGTGTTTGTAGCAATCTGACTCTATGGACAGGAGTGTTATCTCTATAAACGTGTCGCCAGTCTTCGATGGCTCGAATTACTTATGGTGGAAAATTGGTATGCGTGCATTTCTTCCAGCGCGTGATTTTCATTTATGGGTTCGGGTTGTTTATGGCTATGATCCTCCATTAGTTACAGTATATGGTGTAACTATTCTAAAGGATATTAGTGAGTATGATCCTGTCAAGATTCTCGTTGCAAAGCAAAATTCTGACGTATTAAATGTTATCATCCATGCCATTACCCCAGATCATGCAATAAGTCTAAAGATGCTTGGAATTTCTTAGAAACCGTATTTGAAGGGAATACCTCTGAGAAAGAACCTAGGCTTCAAAACCTAAATTCTGATTGGGAAAACCTTCGTATGGCTGATGAAGATTCATTTGATGAGTTTAGTCACAAAGTGTCTGAAATTGTTAATGCATCTTTTGCATTGGGTAAGACTATTCCTTAAAAGGACATTCTGATGAAAATTCTCAGATCGCTGCCAGCTAGATAGATTCTAAGAAACATGCCATCGGTGAGGGAAATAACCTTGAAACACTTTCCAGAAATACTCTTGTTGGAAAGTTAAAGATCTTTGATCATGAGCATATATCCAAATCTGGAAAGGATATTGCATTCAAAGCACAAAAGAACACTAAATTGCTTGATAAAAGTAAAAGTGTTGGCAACTCTGTGGATGATCCTATTGAGTCTAATTCATCAGATGAATATCCTGACAACTCAGTCTCTTTGATCACAAGACAGTTTAGAGATCTTCTTTTGAAGAGAAGTAAACGGTTCACCAGAGATAAACCTAGATCATCAGTTAAACCTCTGTTGATGGTGGGTTTTTATTTGGGGTTAAAATTGTAAAAACCGGAAAAATTATGCGTTGACATCTTGTAAAAGATAAGGCCATTTATAAGTGTTGGATACTCCCTCACTTAATTCACCAAGAACGGAGCATGTAGCAACAATCCCATTTCAGTGAATACATGAAATTCCTCAGGTTGGAGCATGTAGCAACAATCCCTTCTGTGAATTTCATATCATCCTTGTATTTCCGGTACTCATTATCGGTGTGGCATGACGGCGAGTGTTACTCTTACAGAGTAACACGAACCTCCAAGCACTATAATGAAATCATGTACGAAATACCCGTACAGCCGACTCTCGGTGTGTTATACTAGCCCGATTGAGCCCCTCTCGGTGTGTTATACTAGCCCGATTGAGCATCCGGACTGACCGTATCGGTCCGGATATGATTCGAATGTGATCATCCAACTCCATAAGCATGATTGGATGACCCCGGATCAATTCCATCACCCCCAGCGGTATGGAATACCCACGGCCGACCCCGCATGGTCGGTCATTGGCCTAGCTTGCCAAGAAACCGTTCATACCAAGCATTATGGACGGAAACCCTAAATTAGGGTTTGCGGCATATTACATGTGTTGCAAAGCAGTCTCAACCATCCATCTTCGCAGGTATAGATGGAGGGTGTAGACGTAGACTTAAAGGGCCTAGAGCATGTCAACAAGATCACCGTGGGACCGCCTACACACTTGACCAATCGGTCAAGACCAACAATGTCTGGCCGTGACAAAATCGTCACCCAAACAAGAGACGGCGCACGGCTTTGAAAGCCAAAATTAGGGTTTCAAGCCATCACGCGCGTCCATCTTCTCCGGCACAAATGGAGGGTCACAGATTAGATTAAGCAAGGGCCGGTCATACCAGCATGACCACCGTGGGCCCATCTACCTCCTCATGTGTTCGGCCAAGGCATATCATGCCTGGTTAATCCAAAACGTGCGTCCAAACTAGCATGGCCACGCCTCCCAAACCACAAACTGATCCCGACCGCTCAACTTCACCGGATGATTTGAATGGCTTAGATCACGTTTTCATGGGATATTCGGTATAGGCATGAACACCGGCCTGCCATCTTCACGTCAAACCCATCGACCAAGACCAGACCAAATTAGGTCGTCTTGGAACAGCGCCGAGGAAAAATCATGATGCGCGGCCTTTTGCGGCATCAATTTCCTATTGCAAAATCGATCTCAACCACTCCTATTTGCCGGTCAAATTGAGTGGCCTAGATCGCACCTTCATGGGACAGTGAGACATGGACGTGTACACCGGCATGCTGTCTATACACATGCCGGTCGGTCCTCTCCAAATCCTTTCCATGCTTGGTTTTCGACCAAGCTGAAGAGTGATGCTTGCGCACCTCTTCAAAAAAACCTAATATTCATTAACGGTCGCAGATGAGTGTCTCAAAGATCATCTCATCCGTCCAACTTCACCAGCTTGGTTATACAACCCTGGTCAGGAGTTATTTGGTCAGTGAGGCGTCATTACCCATCACTTTACCACATCATAATGCAGTACCTGCATAAAATACACACGATGCTTCACAAGTATCGACTTCCTGAATAATACAGTTATTCAATTCAGCATTACATGCTATCTTTCGTGGATTCACGATCCACACATTCCATACATCAATCATGTCACAAACTGGGGGGACACATACTGGGGTATTGGTCTGGCGGTTTACAGTGTGCAGCGTGCAACGCGCCATCACAAGAACGTGTCAGGAAGTCATGGACGGTTAGAGATGAACAGGAGAAGTGGGCAAGACGTGGTCGTGTGGCACCGACGCACAACTCCACTACTCCATCACTCCACTTCCTCCACTTCCCACTAGAGACGTGAATAAGGCTCAATAACTTGTATAAATAGGTTCTCCGCCCTATTTCAAACAACAACACAAGTTCAGACGAGACAGAAAATCAAGTGTTAATACAAAAAACGTATTCCAACACCCAGAGCTTGCTTGCATCAATCACAAGCCTGCTCACCTTTCTGTTACAAGTCATAAGCAAGCCAACACCTTCACAATCTCAACACCAAATTCTGGGATTAGAAACAGAACCAGGCCGTTACTAAAACGGGTTGTAACGGCCCTCGCCTGTTGCAAAAGTGGGTGTTACATTTTTTTTGTAACGGCCGTTACGAATTTTATTTGTAACGGCCCTCGTAATGAGCTTGAGCACGTTTTAATTTGCCACGTGGTAACAGCTCAGGGTCCATTACGAATTTTTTTTTGCAACAAAGTTCGTTGTGTGACTTAGAGCCGTTACGAACATTTTTGTAACAAAGAAAAATTCTTTGTAGGTCAACCTTGACTTGGTCAAAATTGGTCAATATTGACTAATTTTGACCATGTCAAGACTGACCGGCAGTTCATTTACTGCCGGAAATAAGCCGGAATTCTAAATACAATACCTGTATACATCCATCCACACTCAACAACAATTTCTTTAATCTATTCATATCACATTCATTCAACTCATATCAGATTATATTACAAAAGAACTGAAATTTCTTTAAATACCCAACTTTTTAAAATTTCTCTAAGTACCAAACTTTTTTTTTTCCTGTTAAGTATCAAAATTTCTAAAGAAATACATGGAAGGGTTCCAAAGTTCTAAGGGAACACATAAACTTACTAACTGCCTACAAAACAAAACTTGAATAACCGCAACTTACAAATCTTGAAGCTGCTTTGTTCTCCACCCTTGCAGCTAAGCTTTATATCCTTTGCAGCTTGCTTTTGTTGAAAGCTTGGGTCAGTGAGAAAGAGAAGAATCCAGACCTGCATAGTTTAGAGTCGAATATATGAGGTCAGTTAAGTCAGCCACCAGACAATATTAATCTACTTTCTTTTGTTAGTAATTCTTAGAGAAAACCCTCAAAGACATCTACAGTTAATCAGTTATAAAAGGATGAAAATAACAAAGACTGGCTTCATTGATTTTTTTTTGTTTTATATTTGTTACTATATAGAAGCTAACCTACATTTAACAAGAAAATAACCTCTGGTTATGAAGAAATACTATGCGAATCTCAGACTGGAATATCAAGAATGAGGGAATTACCTCTGGTTTGAGGTTACGATGAACAACACCTTCAAGATGAAGGAAGGCAACAACATTACGTTATAATCTTGGATACTGACTTTACGCTTCCTGTATGACCAGTTAAAACACCAATGCAGACCCTTTCTTCCACGTTCCAAATCTTTATCTACATAACCAAAATTTATACAATGCAAATGCTACTTATACAGTTGTTCTCAAGATGCTTGCCACATAGAAAGTCGTTCCAATACCTTGAGAAAATTGCACTGTCTGTGTATCCCAGCGTGCTAAACCTTGGTTTGCAGTTGGAGTTTATGGGGGGTACAGTGCTAGCCATATTCTAAAGATGGCAGAAGACGAAGCATTCAATATAATGAATCTCTAAAAAAATATTCAGATTATAAGTCCGACTGAAAATGACAAACTCCAGACACAACATATAAAATTTTCATTTTCATTTGTTTTTTATCTACAAATGCCGATTCTGGTATTACATAGAAGTACTTATCAGCATACCTGCAATGAAACTTCTACAGCTTGACCAAGTTCTTGCAAGTGAGAGAATCCTTCTATGGTACATACTAACGAACTCATCCATCAACTGAACAAATGTTAATAATTTTTAAAGACTTCAATGAAACTAACTGAACAAATGTTATTATTGAAGCATAATTCATCACAGACAATTGGAATGAACAAGATGTTTATCATTTAAAACCTCCTGAAATTTATGTTACGATTCCAACCATTTAATCACTAGCTTATCATACTAAAATTCCAATCTCAATAATGGGCATTGGAAGTTATATAAAAATCTAAAGAGCATGTGCAAAAGATTATTACCATGTTGAAGATAAATAACATTCGAACAGGAAGAAACATCTCATTCAACTTGACAGTAATTTGTGGCTTGACAATCCATTGATACACTGACTGCACAACCAGGAAACCAATGTCAGAAACCAAATAAACACAAATCCTTCCCATCATAAGCTACCATAAATAAAAAGTTCATCACATTCTATGCAGGACAAACACACCTTTGCAGTCATGGTACGACAAGTCTGACATGCTCTTCCTTCGCAACTTTCTTTGGACACCACGAAAAACAAACTCAGTAAAACACCCCACCCGATAAAAGCAAGCACAACATCACCCAACACACACTTAACAGAATAATTACAGAAAAGCATCAAAGCAATCCACTAGCATCATATTAGGATGTCAAGTATCCTATCCAAAATTTGCAATATATTTGGCAATCTAATGACAGAAAATCTGTCACTTAAATACTGAGTGTCAGAGTGTGCGAAGCTTCAGCTTCACATTAAGAAAAACGTTAAGGAAAATAATGAAACATGGAATGACTAGTTCAACTCCAATGGGAAGTATCATGTATGCTAGTTATCTACCCCAGCATTAACTTATTTTGTAACATTTAGTAGGAAATTGCAGGAGTTAGCAAAACAATGGAAATCATGGACATATTAATAGGAAGCTAGAAATCCAGATAAGAGAACAAGTACCTGGAAATTAGAGAGTTGATCCATAGTCAAAGGGGTTGATAGAGCAGAAATTAAAACCACATTATTCAGTTCTTGAAGCTTCGTTACAGAAGCAACTGCACGATTCTTTCCAACATCATCCTCTGAGAAAATAAAGTTACTGGACAAGTCCCATAGTTCAACATTTACCTCATCGTGCAATGTCACAGATTTGACACCAGCAAGGATAAGATTTTTTTGCTACAAGATGCAAGAACCACTATAAGAGAGTGTCATGACAGGCTCTGTAACAATGTAGATAGTATGCTTTGGAGTAGCACCATCAAAAATCTCGGCCTCTGTGCTATGAAGAAATGATAAGACATTTAGATGCCCGATTCGCAAATAAGCCCACAAATAAGCTCGCATTAGTAGAGAAGAATCCAAAAAATGGAGACAATAAATTTTTCCCAAGCACATATGTATATGTATTACCGTTCGTAGTCGTTTGACACCATTTCGGCCAGCACCTAAATGTCCATCTTGAGCATTACTCCCCGTAAGTGAAAATATCGACACCAAGGAACCATCATCCTTTTAGACCAATAATCACAAAAAGTTAGCAAACAACAACAAAACATTGCATGATTTAGTCAATGCAAGAGTACATTGTTTCACCGATGCTAATCAAAGCCAAATCATGCATTCAAACTTTCACATAAACTGGAGCAGTTATGAAGTTATTGCTCCAAGTGAAAATATCCACAACTTGCAGGCCATGCAGCACTTAACATAGAATGCACAATCTAACATCTTTGTTACACGAACATTGGTGCACTTTGTTTCTTTACATCTTCCATCGAGATGGTTTGTCACCGTGTACACGGCTCTACCCCCACAAACTTCAATAGCTCTCCCCTAATGACAAAATTATTGAACATGGAAACCTCCTATTCAACATTAAAAATCAAATTGAACATGGAAACCTCCTATACAACAAAACGAGGAAACATTAGCAAGGCTTTTCACCAACTAAGAAAAGATCAAGGAAAAACATAAGTATGAAATGCACAACTTAACAAGTCACTAAGTCATGTAAGAGAGTGAATTGGACCCTAAATTGTCTAAAGTATCAATTCCATGAAACAGAACAATTTAAAAACATTTTCTGTTCCAACTTATAGGCATTTTTTTACGGATATGTTTTCAGAACATCATTGAGTTTATGAAAATTAGGTCAAAGACGATAATGGATAAACAAAAATTTTAACACAACTACATAGAGTATAGGGGTCTACCTTAGCAACATCCAAAGATGAATGCATAACAAAGTTGGCATACTGATCTTGAAGAAGCATCAGAGTGTTAGATTTATTGATCAGCTCCTCAATGATAAACTTAATAACAAACTCATCATCAGATTCTTTCAAGAACTTCTCCACTAGATGACTGCTAATCTTATTTGTTGATAGGGTCACAAAATTTCCTTTAAGATTCTTCACAAGAGCCCTTGTAGTCTCCTTTATCTTCTGACCCACTACATACTATACAACATATAGTTGTTATGAAGAAGAAAAGACAAAAACATAGTGAACTTGGGGTTTAGAATGCATATCAGAAGACATGATATCTAATAAAAGAATTCCAGGGATCTCGGATACGAATTACAAACAGACTCACCCATATGGATCTTGTGATCAAACTAAGGCATTTTTGTTATTTATAAAGCTGTTTGCAAAAAGCATAATGGGGTCTCACAGCAATGTCAACAAGTGTATTGCTAAAGCACGAAAGATGCTGCAATAAACAAGAGCTTTAATTGATCAATACACAACGTCAAAAATCAGTAATGTAAATACAGTCGTCCAATTTATATCAAACGTAGGTAAAGGGAGATTTTGTTTGTACAACCGTACATCGAAGGCGGGAATTTAACGACGCTAATTGTGAACCATGAGTAGCCATACTATTTGCCATGAAGATTAGCCTACTCAAGCAAACAACAGATAAGCTTAATACCTCATCAATAAAGATAAAAATCTACGATTATCAGTATCACCAATCAAATTGACTACATACTAACATCTTTCTTTGTTTGACTATTTTCAATCAAATTCTTCGCTATCACCAATCAACCGAAAAAACCCAAATTCACAATAGTTAATCTCACTGATAAAATTATAAATAAAAAGAAAGTCGTAATTAGAATTTAAAAATTCGAAGAGTTGAAACAGTATGACTAAGCAAGAAAGAGAAATCTCCACATGATTCCATGTGAACACAGAAAACCCTAGTTCCTAATTTGGGGAAAAACTAAGACCCTAATTCCATGTGGAATCCAAAAATGAACCCTAAACATCTATCCATACTTAAATCAAGAACAAACCCATCACAAATTATTCAATTTATAAATCAATTACACACGATTCCGAGTTAATTTGAGAAACCCTAAATCAACTTACCATTTCCTGTGAGTTGAATCAACGCTTGATTTAACAACACCACCATGAATCAAGGGGTTCTCAACAGATCCATCATTTTTTCATGATTTCTTCACCTCAAGAATAAACCCTAACCCTAACTCTTTCCCTGATTCATCACCTCACACAGAGAACCTAAAACTCCTACTTGTTCTCCTTCGTACATCAACAATTACACCATCACCCTCATCATCTATCTGATTCATTCTCTGTTTTCTTATAATTTTCACTTCTCGGGGATCAATGGGAGAGAAGAAGAGAGAAAGAAGAGAAAGAGAGAAGAAGAAAAAGGAGTGAATGGTCGAGAGGAGAAAAATACGTAAGGAGAAGTAGGGGGAGGAAATAGCCTCTAGTTCATTTTTGTGGGTGGGAAAATCATCAAAGCATGTGAATGGCACGCGCAAATTCACTATAATGAAATCATGTACGAAATACCCGTACGGGTGACTCTCGGTGTGTTATACTAGCCCGATTGAGCCCCTCTCGGTGTGTTATACTAGCCCGATTGAGCATCGACCTGATCAGTATCGGTCAGGATATGATCGATCGCGCAGTCATCCAACTCCATAAGCATGATTGGATGACCCCGGATCAATTCCATCACCCCCAAGCAGGTATGGAATACCCACGACCGACCCCGCATGGTCGGTCATTGGCCTAGCTTGCCAAGAAACCATTCATACCAAGCATTATGGACGGAAAACCCTAAATTAGGGTTTGTGGCATATTATATGTGTTGCAAAGCAGTCTCAACCATCCATCTTCGCAGGTATAGATGGAGGGTGTAGACGTAGACTTAAAGGGCCTAGAGCATGTCAACACGATCACCGTGGGACCGCCTACACACTTGACCAATCGGTCAAGACCAACAATGTCTGTCCGTGACAAAATTGTCACCCAAACAAGAGACGGCGCAGGGCTTTGAAAGCCAAAATTAGGGTTTCAAGCCATCACGCGCGTCCATCTTCTCCGGCACGAATGGAGGGTCACAGATTAAATTAAGCAAGGGCCGGTCATACCAGCATGACCACCGTGGGCCCATCTACCTCCTCATGTGTTCGGCCAAGGCATATCATGCCTGGTTAATCCAAAACGTGCGTCCAAACTAGCATGGCCATGCCACCCAAACCACAAACTGATCCCGACCGCTCAACTTCACCGGATTATTTGAATGGCTTAGATCACGTTTTCATGGGATATTCAGGTATAGGCATGAACACCAGCCTGCCATCTTCACGTCAAACCCATCGACCAAGACCGACCAAATTAGGTCGTCTTGGAACGCGCGTCCCGGAAAAAGCATGATGCGCGGCCTTTTGCGGCATCAATTTCCTATTGCAAAATCGATCTCAACCACTCCTCTTTGCTAGGTCAAATTGAGTGGCCTAGATCGCACCTTCATGGGACAGTGAGACATGGACGTGTACACCGGCATGCTGTCTATACACATGCCCGGTCGGTCCTCTCCAAATCCCTTTCCATGCTTGGTTTCGACCAAGCTGGATAGTGATGCTTGCGCACCTCTTCAAAAAACCTAATATTCATTTACGGTCGTGAGATGAGTGTCTCAAAGATCATCTCATCCGTCCAACTTCACCGACTTGGTTATACAACCCTGGTCGGGAGTTATTTGGTCGGTGAGGCGTCATTACCCATCACTTTACCACATCATAATGCGATACTCGCATAAAATACACACGATGCTTCACAAGTATCGACTTCCCCGAATAATACGGTTATTCAATTCAGCATTACATGCTATCTTTCGTGGATTCACGATCCACACATTCCAAGACATCAATCATGTCACAAGGCGGGGGGACACATACTTGGGGTATTGGTCCAGCGGTTTACGGCGTGCGGCGTGCAACGCGCCATCACAAGAACGTGTCGGGAAGTCATGGACGGTTAGAGATGAACAGGAGAAGTGGGCAAGGCGGTCGTGTGGCACCGACGCACAACTCCACTACTCCATCACTCCACTTCCTCCACTTCCCACGAGAGACGTGAATAAGGCTCAATGACTTGTATAAATAGGTTCTCCGCCCTATTTCAAACAACAACACAAGTTCGGAAGAGACGAGAAAATCAAGTGTTAATACAAAAACGTATTCCAACACCCCAGCTTGCTTGCATCAATCACAAGCCTGCTCACCTTTCTGTTACAAGTCATAAGCAAGCCAACACCTTCACAATCTCAACACCTTCTTCGCTTCCCTCCCTAAGATCAACCCCATCTCCTTCACTTTGTGACCGAAACGAGTCTGGAACGGCCATTTCTTGGTTTAGGCCGGACTTGCCTGAGATTGATCTCTCGAATCTACAAGCACTCACCGCGCAGTGCATTTGTTTAAGGTTTAAATTCATTCCTCATCCACACCCCAAATTACCAAATTTCGCAGGAGTAGTTTTCACCCATAAACAACCTCATAATCGTGTTCTACCTACAAACAGGGACACTGTCGACACTGATGATGAGGATATGCCACAGTGCTTCAAGTGTAAAGGTTTTGGTCATTTTGCTAATGAGTGTCCGAATCGTAGAAAATACACTGGAAACAAAGGTCTTGCTGCAACTCTTGATGAAATATCTGATCACTATGATGATTCAAATGAAGATAAAAAATCAAGTGTAGCACTCCTTAGCAAAAAATATTAATTTTGATAATTGTAGCAATACGTACATCAATCTTGATATTCTTCCTGGAGAAACTTCTTCGACCACTTTGGAGGATAAGATGGATTTTACATTATCTACTGAAAATTCTATTTCACATGTTTCAGGTACTTCAATATGTTTAGCAGTATGTTCGGCTATGGTGCCTGAACTATCCTCCACATTGACATGTTCTTATTGTACAGTTAAGGGTCATGAACTCTCAAATTGTTTCAAGTACAAAGATAAAGTAAAATATTTCAACAAACTGCAACGGAGAGCAAATCGATTAGCAAACAGTCTCAAACTTGTTCTGAAGTCGAATCCATCTGAGGTATGTAAATTTAACTCATCTCCGAGGAAGTTAATTTCTAAAGAAAAATTTAGACCTTTACAGAAAAGAAGTAGGTCTAAACGACCTATGAAAAAGGGTACTGAGAATTCCATACAGGAGTCACATGGTGGACAGATTATTGTTCACCCCAACACAGCCTAATTATGTTGAAGGTGCATCTTGTCTCATGTGCCCGAATTTAAAGAGACAAGAGTTGTACACAATTGGGTTTTAGGAAAAGAAAATATTTTGTTAATTTTTTTGTTTTCAGGAATTATGTTGCTCTTTTCATATCCTCAAATGGTATTGAAAAGTTTTACCTTGTTTGATCATTAAAAGAGGGTTAAAATCGATAATTCTACGTTTTTTAGGGTTGAGAGTTGTTCGTACGTGAATCCTACTTACTCTGTATATAGGTTCCGTAACCCTACATTTCTTTATTCCTTCTCTGAAAACTCTTTTTATCAAAAGATTGCTTATGGAGCTAGTTTTGTGTATTCCTTTCACAATCTCATACTTTAATGGAGACTCCAAGCATCATATCTTCTGATGGAAAAGATGTTAACATGATTGTTAAGCCATCAATCATGAAGGAAAAAGGAAAATCCCTTTCCTCTACAACTTTGAAGAGAAAAAAGAAGAATATGAAGAAGTAAGGGCTAACCCCTCAAATCTTCAGAAGTTTTCTGGTGTTCTTAAAGAGTTGAAAGAAACAAGGATGGAGATGCAGAAAATAAAGGATATTGTTCTAAGATCTCTTGAAATTCAGATGGCCCTGGTTCGGCATCAGTCAAGAAGGTTTGTTAGAATTGACTCCTTTCTTCATGAACCTTATGTTCCAATGTCTGTTGACGACAAGGAGTTCGGGGACGATAAAGAATTTTTCAAGAATCTTAATGTCTAGAAAACTTCTTATGAGAATTTATTCTTATGTTTTAAGAAGGATAACTAGGGTTTGGAATAGCAAATATTGTGATTACACATAGCTATTGCCAACGATTTTTATCTTGCAATGTTTTTATATTTATTTATTTAAATTCTAAGTTATTTAGAAGATGATTTTGCATTATTAATCTTTATTGATTTTATATATTGCAAAAAAATTTTATGGGAAATGAGGTGTTTACGTCCGTGAACTATGATTATCTCATATATGTTCAAAAGTTAAGTCTATCATATGTCTTTATGAAAGATAAAAGATAGAATGAACTTTTGAAAATTCCGCAGTATTAATCATTCCCTGATCCATTACTATGTGAAAGTACAATATGGCTCCGTAAGTTTTCTTATGTTGAGCGTTCCCGATTCAATTGATCTATAAGGTCTCTTATGGTTAATTTAATCGAGTTTTCTGGATACAAATACTTGTGGTTTGTTAATGTCCAAAGAAATCCTTATTTTCTCGTAAAAGTAAGGCCGCTCTTGTTGTTCTTTCGGGAATGACATATTATGGGGGAAAGTTCTTAATTGAACTTGTGCTTAATTGCCAAATCTTTGTGGGAGTGCGGCTGTGGAATATTGTAGGATTTATCTTGTATCTTTATAAACTCCTTCATGAATACACTAAGTTTCGACTATGTGAAATCATCGAAACAAAGTTGATATGTTCTCTTTTAGTCATGAATTATCTCTTTGAGAATTTCATTATGATCCCGTAGTTTTCGTACCTTTGCCAATTTATATTAACAAAAAGGGGAAGAATTATTTGGTAGTTCACACTACATACATATGGTTTACGGATCATTATGTAAGAGGGAGTGGTTTTCATTGTGAGATGGAAGTATTTACTAAGGGGCAGTGATACATATCACCATAGTATTATTGTCAAAGTTGTGATACAATTGGACTTTGATGTTGTGTAATAATACTATGACACTGTATAACAATGATTGAGAACAACTATTTTCTTATTGTTATGGCTATGGATCTTCAACAACAATGATGCTGAGTTGAACACGTTCAGAATCGCTGGAGTACTTGGAGTAGCGAAGAATTCAAGGAATGTTGAAGAGCCAAGGAAATCAAGTATGATGGATGAGAAGCTCCAGAGTTTATTTATTTTGTAATCCATATGTATTGATAGTTTTGTCACTAAAATTGACAAAGGGGGGGATTGTTAGAGCACTGCTCGGTCGAACTCGCGAGCGTTGTTATCTCAAGCTATAGTCTTAATTTTAGTCTACTTATAGCTATGTCTCGGATTAGGATATAATGTGTAGTTGAGCTTTAGACTTCACGGCGTTCATCGATTGAAGACGAAGATCTACTGAGAGGAGCTTGGACGAAATTCATCAACAAAAGGTATGTGGAGACTAAAACTTATCTATCACAAAGAAGTTTATTCTATTTTATCTCCTAATGAGACTAAGTCGTATAGCTATATAGACTTTTACATTATACACATTTGATATTTCGAGATGAGTTTATCTCGGTTATCTATTTCTAGAAATATGTATTGGAAGCTTTTTTGCTTTAACTATATTCATCATTATTCTTGACGAGTTTAGTTGGAAACAATTTACTTGTTGGAAACTAAATATTAAGTCAAAATATGATCGTGTGGAAATTTTCTTGAAACGTCTTACATGATTTATGTGAGACAATCATTTGATGTCGACTGGAAAGTTTCGTATTGATCATTCGATCACTTGACAATTACTTAAAGCTAATAGTTTGTGTGAGACAACTATTGTCGTATTCTAAGGATGTTTCAATGATTGAAATCGGAGTTTAGAGCAATTAACCATGTCTGGATACAAGACGGTATGCATACCTAGTATGCGAACTGTATTGTTATGATTCAGGTCCGGAACCTTGTTTGCGTACCTAGTATACGAACGGTTTTAACTGTTAAGGTCTGAGAACCTTGTTTACGTATCTCGTATGCGAACGATTTCACCTGAGTTGGGTCCGGAATGGCTGGTCGCGTACCTGGTATGCGAACGACTGGACATGCAAAGGTCCGGAGCTGTTGGTTGCGTACCTGGTTAGCGAACACAGTGGTTAAGTTCTAAAATCGATTAAGTATGTTTCTCATACTCATGAACTAAATCATTTATGAATTAAGGAATGCAATCTTTGCAAACCGTGGCTTAATATTCATGGATTGATTCTTGTATAAGTACTTTGTACGATTACGAATCAATCCGATTTTGTTTCAATTTGTTTATATATATTTCAATGAGATAGTAAACAATTGAATAACTCTATGTGAAATGCATTTAGATTCATTTGATTATCTTTCATGTTTGATTGATCATCATATTTGATCTAGAAGTGTTAGATGAATATGGTTAAGACAAAAGTGTTCAGATGGCTAACTTCGGTTAACAGTTATTGAGCCAATTCAATATACACATTTAGGTACGTACGGTTACCCATACCTAAATGAAGGTATATTTCATTAGTGTGTAACAAGCTAAGACCATCTAACGGTGGAGATTAATTGCTTTATTTCTAAGCAGACTTAGCTTGAATCTTAAATCAGGATTTCATCTAACGATGAATATTGAAGGCTTTGTTACTAAGCTATCTTAGCTTTGACCATAAGCAAACCCTAATTTGAAAGACTATATAAGGTAGAACTCTAGCAACTGGAAAACCTAATCCCGGCACTTTCCTGTGTCCTAGTTGCGTACTAGAGTCGATTCTCCTTTAATCTAGGTTTTTCCAAAATCGTATTAGGTTAACTACTTGAAGACTTCATTTGGGATTCGTGAAACCAGATCCAACTATTTTCTCTATAGTTGCGTATTCTCATCTTACTTGTTTTTATCGTATTGAGTAGAGCACTGCTCGGTCGAACTCGCATGCGTTGCTATCTCAAGCATGTTTGTCAATGTTAGTGATCAAAACTATAAGTCTTGATTTCTAGCCTATTTATAGATGTCTCGGACTAGGACATAGATTGTGTAGTTGAGTTTAGATTTCACAGCGTTCATCATTTGAAGATGAAGAACTATGAAGGGGAGCTTGTGGAACTTCATCGACAAAAGGTATGTGGAGACTGAAACTCATATATCACTTGGAAAGTCTATTTATACTCTATCTCCTATATTGAGACATAAGTCCTATTACGATATAGTTTTCTATATACACATTTGAAATTTTGAGCTGAGTTTATCTCGCTTACATATTTCTCGAAATATGTGTTGGCAAGCTTTCGCTTCGACCAAGTTCATCTTATATCATGTAAAAATTTCCGAATAACATCTTACATGGTTTGTGTGATACAATCATTTGGTGCAGTCTTGGAATGTTTCGTTATGATTATTTCAATATCTTGAAAATTGCTTTGATGCTAATAGTGTGTGAAAACGGCTATTGTCATCCTCTAAGAAAGTTTCAATGATTGAAATAAGAGTTTAGAACACTTGACCATTATTAGATATGTCATGTTGTGCACTCTTGCACATATGTAATCCATGTCCGAGAACCATAGTATGCGCACCCGTTCGCGTACCTGTTGGTTTGAGATATCCGGGAACCTAAGTATGCGTACCCGTTTGCGTACTGGCGAAACCCAATCTTGGTCCGGTATTTCAAGTATGCGTACATGTTTGCATACTTGAAGGTTAAAGTTCTAAAATCGGTTATGAACATGAACATAAACATTTATATAATAAGGAATGCAATCTTTGCAAACCGTGGCTATAATGTTCATGATTGATTCGAGTGAATCAAACCGATTTTGCTTCAATTGTGTTCTTGTATACTTCTATGAGAATATAACAATTGAACGGCTCTTTAACTAGTTTCATTTGAGTCCTTTGAACTAGTTATGATGAAGATGAATAAGGTTGATATGAGAGTAATCATATGGCTAACCTCGGTTAACTATTTGTGATCCAACATGGTGTACACGTTTGGGTACGGTTACATAAACCTAAATGAGGGTACATTTCATTTGTGTGTAACAAGCTAAGTTCGATCTAACGGTTGAAAGATATTAGCTTGGTTGAATCAGGTTTTTCATCTAACGGTGAATATTGAATGCTTTGTTACCAAGGTAACTTGGATTGCAAACCCTGATTTGAAAACTATATAAAGGAGAACTCTAGCAACTGGGAAACCTAATCCCCACACCTCCTATATGTTACTAGTTGCATAAACTTGAGTCGATTCTCCTTTAACCTTAGGTTTCTTCGAGACCCTGTAGGTTAACGACTTCAAAGACTTCATTGAGATTGTGAATCCAGACCCAACTATGTTCTTTGTAGTCGTGTGTTCCGATCTTGCACGATTCTATCTTATTGAGTACAATTGAAATAATTGACTCGAGATTAATTTCTCCGATAGGCAAGATAAAAGTAATCACAAACATCTTCGTCTCATCGTTTGTGATTCCACAATATCTTGTTTCGCTATTCGATTAAGATTATTGTGAGGTGATTGATAATACTAGGTTGTTCTTTGGGAATATAAGTCCGGTTTATCAATTGGTTCATGTTCACCTTGATTTATAAAAAGACGGATAAAAAACTCTTGGGTATTTCTGTGGGAGACAGATTTATTCAATCCATAGACTTTTCTGTATGAGACAGATTTGTTTATCAAGTCTTCGACTTTGGGTCATAGCAACTCTTGGTTGTGGGTGAGATCAACTAAGGGAATCAAGTGCGTAGTATCCTGCTGGTATCAGAGACGTAAGGAACACAACTGTACCTTGAATCAGTGTGAGATTGATTAGGGTTTAACTACAGTCCAGTCCGAAGTTAATTGGTAGTAGGCTAAAGTTTGTAGCGGGTTAATACAATGTGGTGTTCAAACTAGACTAGGTCCCGGGGTTTTCTGCATTTGCGGTTTTCCTCGTTAACAAAATTCTGGTGTCTGTGTTATTTCTTTTCCGCATTATATTTTGTTATATAATTGAAATATCACAGGTTGTGCGTTAAGATCAATCAATTAGAATATCCAACCTTTGGTTATTGATTTAAATTGATTGACACTTGAACATTGGTCTTTGGTACCGTTCAAGTTACTCCTCTTATATTCAATCGAGCTCTCAGATTTCTATTTGTTGATTGCAAATTGAATTAAGAGTTAGAGATATTAAACTCTTTGATATACTTTACTCTAGATTGATTCTGACTTTCTAGTTGATTCTCTAGAAAGTATATTGGAGTAAGTCCTCTCAGATTGCCAAACGAATTGTTGGCTCTGGTTGTTAGACCCCCGTATTTTCAATTGGTATCAGAGCAGGCAAACACATTAAAAAGACCTCATAAGTCTGTGTTTGTAGCGATCTGATATGGACAGAAGTGCTATTTCAATAAATGCACCACTAGATCCAGGGATTCCAGAATTTTTTTCCATGTCTGATTTAATTAAATCTGTAGGAGAAATTTTATCTAAACCTCCACCAGGTTTAAAATCCCTTGAAGTGTTTTCAGGAATTGAAAAAAACTTGAAAGCCTAACTTCTAATGTTGATCAATATCTCCAGAATGAACAAGAATCTCTTGACAGGCTAAATCAAGTTATAGTGAATAATATTTATGTTGCGGTTAATATTGATTGGATAGTCAATAAGAGCAATGCTCCTCCTCTGTGCAACCCAATTAGTTGTAACAAACTAAACGGATTACAAGAGGAGTTTAAATCTCGGTCATCTGAGTATAACACCTCAAAGCATGAGTCGATTCATTGCTCAAATTCTGATACCCCCTATCAAGATAGTGGTATTGTCTTTCTTTGTGAAGAAGCTAGGACGTCTCCTTTCACCAAAAGAGTTTCCCTTCACAGTACTGAAAACTATTTGCTGAAACTGTCTCTTATAAGTTGGAAAACAAGAAATCAGAAACTCAATTTACTTTGGGTTCTCTTGAAGTTCTTTGATAAACTTATAAAAACAGTGTCTTGGGTTTCTCTCGGTTCTGAAGTTTGTAAGAGTTGTTGGAAAGAAACCCTTTCTTGGTGTCATGGCACTCAAGACTAGTCCACACTGTGTCTTGGTGACCTTACGTCTCGGCTCAAGAGATTTATTTGTTGAGTCTCTACTCCAAATATCTTTTTTTGGTTATCCAAACAAGTCCCTCTTGCACACGTGTGGCTCACACAACTTGAACACGGTTCCTGTACATTTTTAATCATATTCCAGAACGCACTCGAACCAGCTCAAGTCCACCGCTCGGTACATTTAAAGAGAATAATCCCTTTGGTTTCTTCTCCTTCTTCTTCTTCATCTCTTTCATTCACAAATGAAGAAGAAAATCAACTGTTCACGAACTGTTGCTCCTCTCAACCTCAATTCCCAACCGATTTGAGCATTCTTGGGAACATTTTTCTCACTACAAGAAGAAACATCACGGGTCAGCTCTTTTTTCTTGTTTCACTGAAGTTTCGGAACTCCAACATTGTTATCATTTCACGAATAAGTAAGTTTCTCAACCTTCTCGTTTTCATACCTTAACAGAAATGAGTTCTAGGAAGAGAGGAAATCGTGGTGAAAGTTCGGGTACCCAAAATCATGAGGAAGCCTTCTTTGACCCAAGCTTGAGAATTAGGTTCATTAACTCTAAGGCTCGTGAATACTATATAGAATATAGCACTAAGAAACCCATCATGGAAAGGATTTACAATCCCTATGTTCTTAGGGTAGATGGTCTGTCTGGGTTCTTTGAGAATCATGAATGGGGCATTATTCATCGTCCCATGAGAACTGCTTACATGGAGCTAACTGCTCAATTTTACGCAAACATGCATGAACCTGATTCTGTCAACTGATCTTTAAAAACCATTGTCGAAGGAACAACCTTCCTTATAAATTGACAAGTAGTTGTTGAACTGATGTGCTTACCTCTGACTGGTGATTTTCTCTTACCACCCACTGAGAACTTGAGACCTACTTCAGAGGTTCTCTCGAACTTTCTCATTAGTAAGATTGCTCTTTGGCATGAAGGGAAAATTGATGTTCATGATGCTGATTTGTTTCTCAACATTGCTAGAAAACTTCTAGTAGCTAATCTGATACCCAGCACAATTGACAGACAACTATGGACCAGACCTCTTGCAGAACTGGTTTATAATGTTGTAGAAGGGGGGAACATTGACTTTTGTGGCCTTATTGTACGACAAATGATAAGTGTCAGACAAATCTCAAAGAAGACACCTGGGTTTCCTTGCCTTATCTCAAGGATCTGCAGTCAATTCGGCATTGTGGCTGTCGGAACCAATCTTGGAGGACCAAAAGTCTTTTCCATGAATAGTGTCAGAAAGATGGCAAGAACTCCGGCTGCACCCAACTCTGAACTCAACCGTCTTCAGCAAGAAAATAAAGTCTTGAAAGAGAAGTTGGACTATGCTGAGACAGTTCATCCTGAACTAACTGAAAAGTTTTATGAAATTGAAAGGGATTTTTATGAGTTGAGTGATTAAACTCTGTATTTGCTGAACTTCTTATGTTGATCTACTTTTGAAACCGTTACTTTAAATGGTTGTAATAACTCTTATGTTTAGCCTTGAATGATTTTTATCTTTCAATTAAATTGCTACATGTGTTAGATCCATAAGAAGTTCAGATAAATGTGGTCAAAAGTTAAGTCATTCATATGTCAATATGCACATATTGATAAAAGATAGAATGAACTTTTGACAAACAAAAGTTAATGCCTTTTATGTCATTATGCAAATATTGATGGAAGAAAGGATAAACTTTTGTTTACAAGGATTAAGTCTATTATATGTCATTGTGCAAATAGTGATGAAAAATAGAATGAATCCTTGTGTATTCCGCTGTATTGGTCGATCTCCGATCCACATTTTTGTGCATATACTGTGTTGCTCTGTAAGTTCTCTTATGTCGAGCATGGCCAATTGAATTGATCATTTTTTTGGTTGATTCAATTGAGATTTTTTTTTTTATTCAAATCCATGTTTTCATGTGATTTGGTTATGTCCAAAGAAATCCTTCTTTTCTTGTGAAAGCAAGGTAGCCTTTGTTGTTCTTTCGGGAATGACATTTTATGGGGGAGAGTTCTTTTTGAACTTGTGTTTTATTTCCAAATCTTTGTGGGGAGTGCGGCTATGGAATATTATAGGGGTTATCTTGTATCTTTATAAACTCCTTGATGAATGCATTTAGCTTCGGCTTTATGATTGCATCTAAATAAGTTGGTATGTTATTCTCTTTTGGTCATGAAGTATCTCTTTGAAAATTTCATTAGGATCCCACTAGTTTTCGTACCTTTGCCAATTTATATTGACAAAAAGGGGGGGAATTAATGTGTAGTTTCATACTACAAATACATATGGTTTACGGATCATTATGTAAGGGGGAGTGGTTTTCATGTCGAGATGAAGTATTGACTAAGGGGGAGTGATACATATCACCATAGTATTGTTGTCAAAGTTGTGATACAATTGAACTTTGATGTTGTGTAATAATACTATGACACTGTATAACAATGATTTAGAGCAATTGTTTTCTCATGTTTTCACTACGGATCTTCAACAACTATGATGTTGAGTTGAACACGTTTAGAATCATGGAATACTTGGAAGTGAGGAAGATTTCGCGTCGTGTTGAAGATGCCAAGGAGATCAAGCATTTGGATGAGAAGCTACAAAGTTTTATTTATTTTGTAATCCCTATGTATTGTAGTTTTGTCACTAAAATTGACAAATGGGGAGATTGTTAGAGCACTGCTCGGTCGAACTCGCATGCATTGCTATCTCAAGCATGTTTGTCAATGTTGGTGACCAAAACTATAAGTCTTGATTTCTAGCCTATTTATAGATGTCTCGGACTAGGACATAACTGTGTAGTTGAATTTAGATTTCACGGCGTTCATCATTTGAAGACGAAGAACTACTAAGGGGAGCTTGTGGAACTTCATCGACAAAAGGTATGTGGAGACTGAAACTCATCTATCACTTGGAAAGTCTATTTCTACTATATCTCCTATATTGAGACATAAGTCGTATTACGATATAGTTTTCTATATACACATTTGAGATTTCAAGCTGAGTTTATCTCGCTTACATATTTCTCGAAATATGTGTTGGAAAGCTTTCGCTTCGACCAAGTTCATCTTATATCATGTGAAAATTACCGAGTAACATCTTACATGGTTTGTGTGATACAATCATTTGGTGTAGTCTTGGAATGTTTCGTTATGATTATTTCAATATCTTGAAAATTGCATGATTTCGGTTTTCATGACCTTAATATTCGATCTCATAATGTTGTGAACCCTTATGTTTTGGGTGACTTTTTGATTTAGCAGGATTAAGTTCTAGCCCATGTTGGTAGGCTTTATCAAAGGATCATGAGGGGTTCTGATAGAAACAATATGTGAAAAAGTAACAATATGTTGAATCGGTTTTGGTTTAGTATAAAAGTGTATTTCGGGGTTTTCAACTTTTGCTTGCAATAGTTAAAAACCGGTTTTCAACCTTTCTCTGGTAAAGGTTGGTTGTTGTTATTCTTTTGTTTTGCATAAGGATGACAACATAATGATATTTCGATATCAATTCTCCCTGGAAGAAGATGCAAACATATTATAGAAGAGGATGCGAAATTGAAGTAACAATCTTGTTAGTTAATTGTTTTCCTGTTTAAGAAAAGCCTGATTTTATTTCATATATTTATTGCTTTTGCTTAACAAAATTTCGGTACAATTGATGTTTTATTCCATTATGTGTGTATGGATGTGTGTGTGATTCAATTGGTTCCGGTTAAGAAAAACTATTGTTATCTTGCTTTATTGTGTGCTATCAATCGTTTAGGCTTACAAAATTTCGGTGCAATTGCGGTGCTTTAATGTCTATGTTGTTTCAATTGCTTCCGGTTGAGGTGAATAATTATGCAAGTTGATTCATTTTGGTTTGTATGAATTGTTTATGGCTTAACGAAAGAAAAGGTTTACGGGATGAATTGTTTAGTCCAATTCGATTCCGGATAAGAGAAACTAAGTTACTTCTGATCTTAGTTAGACTTATCAAAGTGGAGGTTTCGGTTATTCAAGTCTAATCGAATGCCTTAACAAGAAATGCTAGTTAACTAACCTAGTACTTGTCTTGTTTAAAACTGAAAGGTCTAAGTTATATGGATAATTAGAACCTGATGAGAAAAATAGAGTTATCTTTATTTTGGTCTTATCGAACAAGCGATTGTATTTGTACAATCGGTTTAGCAAATGGACTAAGGTGCTTAGTTGATTTTTGGTTTGCTAAACTGTTAGGGAAAATTGCTTCGGGAAATTGTTTCCTTGATAACATATCAAAACAAAATTACTTGGTAGTTTCGGTTTTGATATTGGTTATCAGAACATGTTGTGTGGAACCCGCGTACCTAACTCTACAGGTTTGCAAGTCTATTCTGAGATTTGTAAGATTCTTTTCGTGTTGTCCTTTATTTTTTCGTTTCTTTGTCATTTTTGTGACAAAAAGGGGGAGAAATATATGGAGTAAACAAGTGATGCTGGCATTGATTTTATATTGATTGGTATCACTAAGAAAAAGAACATTGGTGCTTAAACGTTTATCTAACGAAAGAGTGAAAGCATAGACTAAGGGGGGAGTAACATATCATTACAAAGGAATAACAAAGACGTGCGGATTGATAAAATCTACCTATCTTACCTTTAGGGATGTAATATTCTTTGATATCATAGTGTCAACAACGGCATTTAAGGATTGAATGTATACAGGTTATTGTGATGTTGAATTCGGGAATCAAGCGTATGTGTAATGAATTCTTGTAATTTGTTTATCCATATGATGTAAGAGTTTTGTCACTAAAATTGACAAAGGGGGAGATTGTTAGAGCATAGCTCGGTTGAACCCACCAAGAGTTACTATGTCAAGTTTGGTTGTCATATTTTAGTGAATCAAAACTCATTTAAAGAGTCGCTTGATTATGTACTAGAGTCAACTTCGTATAGGTTAGCTTGAAAGTATTAGGATATGAGACATTACAAGTATTGTGAAGACTTGAAGAAGTGAAGAAGTAAGAAGCTACAATGACAACATCATCCTTCCACTTGAGGTTAGTGATATTTGACTTGAACTGTTTCATTCCCTAACGTATCTTTCAAGTCGTGCATATTGAAAACAAAACTGTGAAGCATGAATGACACTCTAGTTAGACATAGTATTAAGAAATACAATACGAGGTTTATTGCTTAACCATTAAACTTTGTAGATAAGACATCGAAATAATCGTTTAAATGCTATTGTGATTATGTATGGGTATGAGGTGAGGATTTCATCCTAAGAAACAATGTGTTACATGTGTTTTAAGGAAGTAAATTCATGAACTTGTTTTGTGAATCGAAAAGGAAATCGCCAGGCGTTATTGGTATTGTTATTCATTGCATATGTGTGATTAGTATAGCCGCTCATGACTTGTTTGTGTTCTTGGTAAAACTATTCACAAAGGCCTGACTTTTGTATTGGTATGAATTTTATTAGTGAAACCGATCTTAAGTAATCACCTGAGATGGTATGATCGAGTTTGTGATTTTGTAAGACCGGCTCTGGGTAAAGGGGAACCGGTCCTAGTAAGAGGTGCAACACATCACAAAGGGGAATCGATCCTTGTATGAGGTGCATCATGTTTTAGCAGAAAGGGGAACCTATCTTATGGACACGTGTAACACGTTTTTAGGCAAAGAGGAACCGATCCTATGGACATGTGCAACACATTCAAGTTAGATACCATATATATGTGGGGAACCGATCCTAGTACCTAGTCAACCGAATTTTGGAAAGCTAGTGTGACTATGCACACTACTCACATGGAGGTAGAACCGAAACTTGTTTTGGTAGAACCGTTAAACCCATGATTGGTGATTGAGTGTTCTTGATCAATCACATAGTTCTTGAAAGTTAGATGAACCAATTCTAAACTTGTTTGGAAGTGAGGCAAATCGGTTTCAAGATTGTAAGTATGAAAGAGGACTTACAGAGTAAGGATATCGACATACTTTGAACACGTGCAGTAACGCTTATCTTTAATTGTTCAAAGTTATTCCTTAATAGCTAAAGGAAGAGAATCCCAGGATCGAAACATAAATAAGTTAAGAATCTTTTATTTAAGGTTTTTAATTTTATTTTAGGAAAATGAAAATTAGTAATGTGCATTTACTAGTTGAAGATTTTCCAAAGAGATTTTCGGTCAATATTTTGGACAGAGCATTTCCAGGAATTATGGAAACCGAATTTGGAATATATTGCATATCTTTAGAATATTTTTGGTTTTGGAAATTCCTTGGTGTCCAAACTTCCTTGTCTATAAATACTTGAAGTTTGCATTTATAGCAAACTAATCCTTTGTGACAGCAAACTTCCTCGGTTGTGTTGTGATGTAGTTTTACAAGTGGTAAGAAAGAAGGTTCGATTCTCGGACTTGGGAAGATATTGATTTTAGACTTAAATAAAATTAATCTAGCAAATAAAACAAAGGATGATAACAATATTGAGAGATTACTGGGAATCAGGATTTCACCGAACTCTTTTTCTATGGTTCAATATTAATTCTTAGACAATAATAGCTCAAAAAACAATAATTATTGACTCTTAATCTTTGCCAAGGTAGATTTTATAAAACATTAATTGTAAATGGTAAGCATGAGTTATCAAAACACTTAAGCTAAGCATAACTCATCAAACTAAATGACAACTAATTAATTTAAAATCATAATTCAAATTATATTAATGCAAAAGTCATAAAAAGAATTAAATAAATTTACCACAGTGATGGGAATTGGCTTCCTCCGTCATCCCAGTGATGTGGTTTAGCTCCACAAGGTGAAAATACGCTCAAAATATTTATTCATGGCTCAAAAGTGTGTTTACAATAGTGAAAAGAGAGAAGAGTAATAAAAACAGAAAACTGCAACGTTTATAAGTGTTGCGAAGTCACTGTTAAGAAACGATAAATTAAATGTGTTGCAGAATAATCGACTGACTCTATGTGTCTGTTCTTCGTGTTCTTGAGAAAGACATTTCTTTTCTGTCGTCTGCAACTCTTCTTCTTCCTCCTCACCTGCTGCTGCCACAACTCCTCTGCAGCGTTTCGTTCTTCACAGAAACCTCCCCAAACTCTCGATCCCCCTTTCATGACCTCCCCAGACCTCTTATATACACCACAGGCCGAACAAAATTCTCCAAAATTCTTCTTTTCTTTTACCGAAAGTCTCGACTTTTCTTTCCTCTTTTCCCTTCAACGCGTCTTCGGTTTAGCTTCAAATTTCTTCTCTACTAGATACGGATCCTGCCTGAGTTTATGTTCTCCTTTATGTCACGTAACTTCTAAAAATAAACTCACAAAACCAACCCGAGAATAACACCTCCCATGTTTTCGATAATAACCAAATATGAGAAGATTTGATGCCTATTTTAACTCCCAAGCACGTCATTCATCCTGTTTATTAGATAACTACATAATCCCGTGTTTAACTCTTCAAAATCACGTCAAAATCTTGCCTGGAGTTCACGCAGTCATTGGATATTCTTCCCGTCCCCTGTTTTATCAAACCGAGGATCTAGCCCAAACTTTGCGAATCTAGGAAACACATAAACCCTGTTTAGTCAAAACATGCCCAAAGCAGTTGAAATCCGTGATTGAATCTCTCTCAATCATGCCTAAAAATCGAAACCAAAATCTGTTCGTAGCTGATATATTTTCCCGCCAAATTTCTTTTGTTTAAACCGTGAAGAAAGGGATGGCCCTTATCCAACTATTGGCTGCCCATAGCAGTGGGGTGTAAATAACAACTTGAGTGCCCCTTAGCAGTGAAGTACCCCTTATCCAAACTGAGGGTTCTTTTAGCACATTTCTGGGGTGTCTTTAATAGTTCCTCCTGGGGATGCAAATACCACTTTTCCGAGCCAGTTTCTCCGCACAAGTATATTTCTCTAAAAACACCTACAAAAACATAAAAAAATAACATAAGTACAAAAATGAGTACTAACGATATAGGAAATTGAGATCAAAATAGACACATAAATGCGTCTATCAAATACCCCCAAACTTATTATTTGCTAGTCCCGAGCAAATCAAATCTACAAAATAAAATCCTAACTCTTCTGTCGCAGGCATCGTCGATTGCATTTAGCGTATGCAATAAGCCTTTAAACCCCTAGGTGGCCCTAGTGGCTGAGTTATAGTCTCGGGAGGGCTTACAAGAGATATACCCACAAAACCTTTACTCCATACCCTAACTATCTACGCAGAACCTTGGAAGGCACTAAAGAATCTCCTTGGTTGGCATACTTATCGACTACAGGAGGAAGTACCCTGATGCGAAATTCCAATTGATGTACATGAGTTTGCACTCAAGCATACTAAAATTCATATATAAGTGACAGAGATCTACTCGGATAGTCGCACTATGGACATCAATATCCGGAGTCAACAAATCACATGGATAGATTAAGAGATGGATATAGAAAAACATAAATAGTTTTGATGTTGACTAGGTGAACGGTGTTTCTCATATCTGTCTGAAGGCCACTTCCAAAACGAACCTATCCTAACGGACTGAGATACTGGTCTGGACTAATATCAACACACTGCATATACAAGGGAACCAGTGGTCGACAATCCTAATTCTAGATCAACTCGTCTGGCAAATACAAGGGAGCCAGCAGTCGATTTGTTTATTGAACATTAATAATTAATTTTTTGTAGTTGCAGGAAATCCCACTTTGTTTATGGGTGAAAACTACTCCCCGATTTGGTAATTTGGGGTGTGGATGAGGAATGAATTTAAACCTTTAAACAAATGCACTGCGCGGTGAGTGCTTGTAGATTCGAGAGATCAATCTGTGCAAGTCCGGCCTAAACCAAGAAATGGCCGTTCCAGACTTGTTTCGGTCACAAAGTGAAGGAGATGGGGTTGATCTTAGGGAGGGAAGCGAAGAAGGTGTTGAGATTGTGAAGGTGTTGGCTTGCTTATGACTTGGAACAGAAAGATGAGCAGGGCTTGCGGTTGATGCAAGCAGGCTCTGGGTGTTTGAATACGATTTTTGTATTAACACTTAATTTTAAATGTCAAATGCGAACTTGTGTTGTCGTTTGAAATAGGGCGGAGAACCTATTTATACAAGTCATTGAGCCTCATTCACGTCTCTCGTGGGAAGTGGAGGAAGTGGAGTGATGGAGTAGTGGAGTTGTGCGTTGGTGATACACGACCAGCCTTGCCCACTTCTCCTGTTCATCTCTAACAGTCCATGACTTCCTAACACGTTCTTGTGATGGCGCGTTGCACGCTGTAAACCGCCAGACCAATACCCCAGTAAGTATCCCCACAGTTTGTGACATGATTGATGTCTGGAATATGGATCGTGGATCCACGAAAGATAGCATGTAATGCTGAATTGAATAACTGCGTTATTCAGAAAGTCGATACTTGTGAAGTATCGTGTGTATTTTATCTGAAGTGCTAGCATTGTGGTGAGGTAAAGTGATGGGTAACGACTCCTCACTAACCAAATAACTCTGACCAGGTTATATAACCAAGCTGGTGAAGTTTAACGGATGAGATGATGTTTGAGACACTCATACGTGGCCGTTAATGAATACTAGGTTTTTTGAAGAGGTGTGCAAGCATCACTCTTGAGCTTGGTCAAAACCAAGCATGGGAAGGATTTTGGAGAGGACCAGACCATACATGCGTGTTGACGGCATGATGGTGTAGGCGCATGTATTCCGTTCCCTCATGAAAGCGCGATCTGGGCCACTCAATTTGACCGGCAAAGAGGAGTGGTTGAGATCGGTTTGCGGCAGAAATTTCTTACCGCAAAGGAGTTGATAACCGCGTGATATTCCCGCACGCGTTCCAAGACAACCGTCCTTGGTCGGTCTTGGTCGATCACTCCAGCGTGTAGGTGGTAGGCTGGTGTTCACGCCCATGTCTCACCGTCCCATGAAAACGTGATCTAAGCCACTCAATTCGTCCGGTGAAGTTGAGTGGTCAAGATTAGTTGCAATCCGGGAGGTGTAACCACACAAGTTTGACGGGCGTTTTGGGGTTAACCGGGCATGATATGCCTTGGCCGACCGCATGAGGAGGTAGATGGGCCCACGGTGGTCATCTTTGGTATAACAGGACTGCTTAATCTAATCTCGTGACCCTCCATTCGTGCCGGAGAAGATGGACGCGCGTGATGGCTTGAACCTAATTTTGGCTTTCAAAGCCGTGCGACCATGCTCTTTTAGGCGGACGAATTTGTTGTGACCAATCATGGTTGGTTTTGACCGATTGGTCAAGTGTGTAAGCGGTCACATGGTGATTGTGTCGACATGCTCGGGCCCTTTGAGTCTACATCTACACCCTCCATCTATACTGCGAAGATGGATGGTTGAGGCGCCGTTTTGCGGCACATGTAATATGCCGCAAACCCTAATTTAGGGTTTTTCCGTCCATAATGCTTGGTATGGACGATTTCTTCAAGCAGCGAGGCCAATGGTCGACCATGCGGGGTCGATTTGTGTGTATTCCATACACCTTGGGGGTGATGGAATTGATGCGGGGTCATCAATCATGCTTGTGGAGTTGGATGCGCGATCGAATCATATCCAACTGATATGGTCGGTGCCGAATGCTCAATCGGGCTAGTATAACACAGAGAGGGCTCAATCGGGCTAGTATAACACCACCGAGAGGGCTCGGGCTAGTATAACACACCGAGAATCGGCTGTACGGGGTATTTCGTACATGGTTTCATTATAGTGCTTGGAGATTCGTGTTACTCGTAAGGGTAACACTCGGTCGTCATGCCACACCGATAATGAAATCTTTGAAATACAAGGCCGATATGAAGTTCACGAGGGAAGGGATTGTTGCTACATGCTCCAACCTGGAGGAATTTCATGTATTCACGAGAATGGGATTGTTGCTACATGCTCCATTCTTGGTGAATTAAGTGAGGAGTATCAACACTTTATAAATGGCTTTATCTTTTACAAGATGTCGGCGCATGAGTTTTAGGTTATTTACAAATTTAACCTTAAACGAAAATCCACCATCAGCATTAAGTCCCCGCCTAGCACATAATGGTTACACTATTGTGTGGTAGGCATGAGATGGTGACATACATATGTGAGAAAGACAGAGGATAAAGAAGTTTACCGGAAGAGTGTTGGTCGACCGCTAGTTTCCCACGCCGTCACGCTTGTATGGAATCCCTTGGTGGGGCCGGTTTCTTTCTTTGGGTATTTGAATCGAAAGAGGAAACCAAATAAGAGAGGAATCCTTCTTCGATTGAGATTCTTCTAATTTTTGTCTATAAAAGAGACAAAACCCTTTTCCTCTTCTCACGAATTTTTTTTTTTTGTTCTTTGTTCTCGTCGCGACCTTCTTCTTTGTCGCGAGCTGCCGAAGCCGTGGCCGGGAAACCGCCGCCGTCCCGTTTGCGGAGTTCGCCCCGTCAAGGTAAGTTTCGGTCCTTTTTTTTTTTTTTTTTTTTTTTTAAAAAGGTAAAACCCTAGTTTGTTAGGTAAACACCTTTTGTAAGACATGTGCATGCTTAGCTTTCTCCACCATTTGGCTTGAATCCCGTAGACACGATTCCCATGAATAAAGAAAATCGTATGATGCATGTGGATGAATGAATGCGGGCCCGCCGTGTATGCGGAACGTGGGTCTTATTCACATATGCTTGGCTGAAATTTACACCGAACTTGGAACTTGTGGGACTTGAAACCAATACCAGGTGACTTGAAAGTTATCTGGGAGAACTTGAAATCAATACCGAAACTTGTATGATGTATGGACCGGCCATTGTGTGAGTCGTGTCTTGCCGTGTGTGACTACACTTCTCATATGCTTTCATACAAGTTCTAACTCCTGTCTTTTTATTTCATTGCGGTAGAAAAGAACTTCTGTCGATATGTCTTGAAGATAATCTTTGGTGCCAAGTCGGGAAGTGTTGATAGCTTCAAAGATATGCCGAACATCAATGATGAGTTGTTCACCTCGCCTTTTCCAAATATTAGGAAGCATCCTTCTCATAAGATAGTCTTGCTTTCCGATTCAGAAAATATGGATGCTTTGATCCATTTTCTTCCGCACTTGTGATGAGATTTTGTCTCCAAAGAAGCGAATATCCGCCTTCTCCTATTGACTTCAAGATTTGCCATGCTCACCGGGTTCTTATGAAGGATGGATGAGGCGCATGTTGAGTAATAAGGGCATTAAGGACAATTTGACCAAAGCACAAATTCTCGATGCGGTCATGGCATCTGCTACCCTCGAAATTAGGAAAGACACAGCGGGTTTGATTATCTTCATTTCTCGGTGGCGTATTTCCACTCACATGACCATATCTAGATGGGGAGAGATGACTATTACTTTGGAGAGTGTAGCTGCATTAATGGTTGCACTGTTCTTTGGAAGTCTTTCTTACGAACTCTCGATACGGAGAAGAGTAATTATGCTGCTATACTTCAAAAGGTGGCGGAATTCGACAACGGAGAAGGAGGAGAAAAAGACACGAAATTCTTCTACACCTGGTGGGTTTGGAGTGGTCTTGCGGACCCAGAGTTGAATCAAGAGTTGGAAAACGAGCTCGGCACGATCGCGTTCCTTGTCTCTATGGCTATCCAGAGATATATTTGATGACGGTTCCGGAAAGAAGACAATTAGAAGTGACCTTGTCAAAATTGCTATAAGGCTGGCGAAGGGTGAAGTTCTTCCTCTGGGCTCATTGTTCCTTGGATCACTGTATTCTCATTTGGACGCTTTAGCAATGGACATGCATGCTTCTAATGGGTACAAGAAGGTGGAGTCGCACATTCACTTCGCTTTTCAGGCGCTCTTGTGGGAACACTTCAAAAGTTACGCTCCTACTCCTGGAAATTCGCTCAATAACTTGTACGGTGGCTCGAGAATACTCCGTTGGAATAAAAGGCGTCCCAGAGGCGGCGCGAAACTTGTGGATGTGTTTGACAATGTGTCTTCCGTAGATTTCCGTCTATGGGGGCCGGTCCACCATTCCATTGTTGACCAAAGACTTTTGCTATTGCTTCCGACCGGTCCGATCTTTGTGTTGCGATACCCGATGTCAAAACTATGAAACTGGAGAACTTATTTACTGCTTGCAGTGCATTCCAGGATATGTCAGTCTCTATTTAACGAAGAACTGCTTTGTGACTCCGTACAATATTGACAGGGGCTGCTCGTCAAATGGGATTTGATCGGGGGTGTTCCATTCATCCGTCCACCGGTAGTTTCAAAGGAATTTCTCTGAATAGTCTTAATCTTTGACGTGTTCTTAGAGCGGGTGAGCCTTCCCTTGGCCTATTGGGAGAAAACGGTGGTGACCGATAAGTACAAGGAATTTTGGAGGAGGCAACTGTTGGTTTTCGGGGATTCTCGGAGAGTGTTGTGACAGATCCCCGTGGTGAACCATCTTCGACGTCTTGACGAAGCATTTCCGGTTGAAGCCACTTCAAGCCAAACGGACTGGAGCTGAGGATTACGAGTCCCCAAGTAGGAGAGAGACCTAAGAGGCAAGCATGTGGTCAGGTAATCCTCAATTCTTCCAATATGCAGGTATTTAAATTTCTTCCCGTCGGTTCTTTCATTTCTCCAGTGTAAATTCTTAAAACGATCCTTGATTGAAATCAGGGAATTTCGAAAGATAATGCCTTCACAAGGTTGGCACGCATTCAAAACGAGAAGGTTGGCGGTACTGGTCTTCATGCTAAGAAGTCTGGCGGTACTGATCTTCATGTTGAGAAGTCTGGCGGAACTGACCCTCAGGAGTCCGGTAACTGCGATCTTCATCTTTGAGAAGTCAGCGAAACCGCTCCCTTTTCCGACCATGACATGGATGACGCGAGCTCGGTTGAACAAGGCGCGTCCCTTAGCGGTCTTGTTGACGGGGTCGTGATGGAAATCAGCACCCAGAGCGAAATAGATGCCGGAAGGAATGTAAGAGAGACGATTTCTTTGTAGTTGAGACGGCTCCCCTTGAAATCCGTCCCCGAATCGGTTAGGAAAATATGGCTATTGTGGTGACTCCTTCCGAAAGGCCTCCTGCAACTGACAAGGCTCTTGCGGTTGGTGAATTACTGGTGATGCAGCCTGGGGCTTTGTTCGATCCTCCTTTTACTACTCCTTATCCAGGACATGTGTTGATTGGTGGATTCAGCGTGCCGGTTCAGTTCAAAGAGTTGTACACAGCGATATGGGAGAAGCACGGTCACATAGCTACCACCACGAAACTCAAAAGTCGTCTTGCGTTGGTCAACCGCGTCCAGAAGCTTTAGTTTCTATCAATGGGATGAGCGTCACGACTGGTCGAACAGTTTCAGGAGATGATTGAAGATTGGAGGTGCCATCGGGATGTGTTTGTGCAAGACTGACTTCAATGCTCCTTGGTTCTTTGAAGGGTTCTCCAAGATTAGGAGCTCCAGAAATTACAGGATGAAGTCCCTTCCGCGGACTGTGTTGCTCGCCGGGGAAGAAGAGGTTGAGAAGTTGTCTAAGGAAGCTGGGTGGCATTTGTGCTTCAAAGGATGAAAGTCTCTCTCGCCCGGAAGGACGAGTTGTTCTTTGAAGGATTTTCCTTGAAGTATTCATGCTATATACTTGTCTCTTCTTTTAGATGTTTTTTTTTTCTTTTTGAGTAATAGTGAGGATTTTCTTTGATCTCCGGTTTTGGATTGATAGGTGATTGAATTGGCTTATTTTGAGATAGTTTTGTGAACAACCTTTTTGAAAGAGATTATGTTAAATGAAATTTGCATCTTGGTCATGAATGATTGCACATGAAATTGCAAATGTTATGCAAAAAGGGAGGTACGGATGGAAACAAATATGATATTTGATCACTGAGCCTCTTTCTCCACGTGCGGGATGCCAAGTCCCCAGTGAATTCTAAACTATCTTTCTTTTAAAATTGTTGAGTAAAACTTACTTGCTTTTGAAGCCTCACTTGTATTAAACCGGAGTAGCCTCTCTAAGAAAATCCTCCGCACTAACTTCTCAGAACTATCCCTCTGAACCAAGCTTTTCCTGAACAATGCGCTTCAAAGCGTTGCATTCACTGGTGGGGTAATGAAGGAACCGGTGGTAATGACAGTACCTCGGGTCCATCACTTCTTGATCAGTGGGCGGACGCCATACCGGGGGTAGCCCCACTTCTCCATTTCGTACCCACGCCTCCAGTAGCTCCAGAATCTTCTTCATCGGGAAGGGGAAATGTAAGTACGTTGTGTCTGACTTTTCCTGCGTCAGTGGGCGTTGTAACGCCTCTCCGTGTGGCTTTGACGTGGAACAGGGAGATGAAGTTGGAAGATTTGCGAGTGCCATCATATCTCAACGGATCGCTCGCCCAGGTAAAGGGATGTGGAAGGTGTCGTGATGTCACTGCTTGAGTGATCGATTGAACGCTCCCATCCTCTGTATTCAGGTATTTCTGATTGATTTCTCCTTCCTCAAGCGTTTCTTGATCGGTTGAAAAGTCGGCTGCGGATTGGATTGATCTTAGGGCTTGACAAGAGTTTTGAGATATAAATCCTCTAGCAGGGCTCCATAGGCTGCAGGCTCCCTTTCTTTATCTGGCAGACATTGTAGTACTGGACAAGTCTTTTCCCAATCTGGACCGTGTTGTCCATCTTTCTTGATTCGTTTTGATTGCGTGCTCTCTTTGCTTCTCCACTTGTAAAGGTGTGACTCTGGCTGAGGATTCAACGTTTCTTGCCTTTTGTCTGAATTGACGTCTATCGACCCCTTCTTGTAGTTGTGTTGCTATATCATTCAAAAGGCGAAACGTCTCGCTCTCGCATACGGTGATACCGCGATTTGCAAGACATCCTCCAACATTCCAGCTATGCTTCCCATGATATCCGAACCGCATGCGGTCTCCGGGTGAGGATACATCGCGGGATGAAAATGAAGGATTGAGAATTCAATTTTTGCAACCGATAGATCAACCTCCCTTTGTGGTCGCCAATTGTTTATGGGTGAAAACTACTCCTGAGAATTTGGTAATTTGGGGTGTGGATGAGGAATGAATTTAAACCTTTAAACAAATGCACTGCGCGGTGAGTGCTTGTAGATTCGAGAGATCAATACGTGCAAGTCCGGCCTAAACCAAGAAATGGCCGTTCCGGACTTGTTTCGGTCACAAAGTGAAGGAGATGGGGTTGATCTTAGGGAGGGAAGCGAAGAAGGTGTTTAGATTGTGAAGGTGTTGGCTTGCTTATGACTTGGAACAGAAAGATGGCGGGCTTGCGGTTGATGCGTGAGCTCTGGGTGTTTGAATACGATTTTTGTATTAACACTTGATTTTACGTCTAAGTCGAACTTGTGTTGTCGTTTGAAATAGGGCGGAGAACCTATTTATACAAGTCATTGAGCCTCATTCACGTCTCTCGTGGGAAGTGGAGGAAGTGGAGTGATGGATTAGTGGAGTTGTGCGTTGGTGATACACGACCAGCCTTGCCCACTTCTCCTGTTCATCTCTAACCGTCCATGACTTCCTAACACGTTCTTGTGATGGCGCGTTGCCTGTTGCACTTTGTAAACCGCTTGAGACCAATACCCCGGTATGTATCCCCCAGTTTGTGACATGATTGATGTTTGGAATATGGATCGTGGATCCACGAAAGATAGCATGTAATCTTTGAATTGAATAACTGCGTTATTCGGAAAGTCGATACTTGTGAAGTATCGTGTGTATTTTATGCGAGGTACCGCATTGTGGTGAGGTAAAGTGATGGGTAACGACTCCTCACTAACCAAATAACTCGACCGGGGTTATATAACCAAAGCTGGTAAAGTTTAACGGATGAGATGATGTTTGAGACACTCATACGTGACCGTTAATGAATACTAGGTTTTTTTGAAGAGGTGTGCAAGCATCACTCTTGACTTGGTCAAAACCAAGCATGGGAAGGATTTTCGAGAGGACCCGACCATACATGCGTGTTGACGGCATGATGGTGTAGGCGCCTGTATTCCGTTCCCTCATGAAAGCGCGATCTGGGCCCTCAATTTGACCGGCAAAGAGGAGTGGTTGAGATCGGTTTCTTGGAGGAAATTTCTTACCGCAAAGGAGTTGATCTTAGCGTGATATTCCCGCACGCGTTCCAAGACAAACGTCCTTGGTCGGTCTTGGTCGATCACTCCAGCGTGTGGGTGGTAGGTGGTGTTCACGCCCATGTCTCCGTCCCATGAAAACGTGATCTAAGCCACTCAATTCGTCAGGTGAAGTTGAGTGGTCAAGATTAGTTTGCAATCTGGGAGGTGTAACCACACAAGTTTGTGGGCGTTTGGGGTTAACCAGGCATGATATGCCTTGGCCGACCGCATGAGGAGGTAGATGGGCCCATGGTGGTCATCTTTGGTATAACTTAGGACTCTGCTTAATCTAATCTGTGACCCTCCATTCGTCAGGAGGAGAAGATGGACGCGCGTGATGGCTTGAACCCTAATTTTGGCTTTCAAAGCCGTGCGACCATGCTCTTTTAGGCGGACGAATTTGTTGAGACCAATCATGGTTGGTTTTGACTGATTGGTCAAGTGTGTAAGGCGGTCACATGGTGATTGTGTCGACATGCTCCAGGGCCCTTTGAGTCTACATCTACACCCTCCATCTATACTGCGAAGATGGAGGGTTGAGACCGTTTTGCGGCACATGTAATATGCCGCAAACCCTAATTTAGGGGTTTTCCGTCCATAATGCTTGGTATGGACGATTTCTTGGCAAGCGAAGGCCAATGGTCGACCATGCGGGGTCGGTGTGTGTGTATTCCATACCAGCTTGGGGATGATGGAATTGATCTGGGGTCATCCAATCATGCTTGTGGAGTTGGATGATTGCGATCGGATCATATCCGGACCGATATGGTCGGTCCGGAATGCTCAATCGGGCTAGTATAACACACCGAGAGGGGCTCAATCGGGCTAGTATAACACACCGAGAGGGCTCGGGCTAGTATAACACACCGAGAATCGGCCAGACGGGTATTTCGTACATGGTTTCATTATAGTGCTTGGAGGTTCGTGTTACTCGCAAGGGTAACACTCGGTCGTCATGCCACACCGATAATGAGTCTTGGAAATACAAGGCTGATATGAAGTTCACGGGAAGGGATTGTTGCCACATGCTCCAACCTGGAGGAATTTCATGTATTCACGAGAATGGGATTGTTGCTACATGCTCCATTCTTGGTGAATTAAGTGAGGGGAGTATCCAACACTTTATAAATGGCTTTATCTTTTACAAGATGTCGGCGCGCATGAGTTTTCCGGTTATTTACAAATTTAACCTTAAACGAAAATCCACCATCAACACCCACACTACACCCCTCACTCGAATTTGTTTAATTAATCCATTTGAAGATGAGTAACAATATATTTTATTAATTGTTTTCTTGAAAGGTTTACAAAGAAATGTAGAACAGAGCTAAAGAAATTACAATCACTCTTAATTTTCTCTCTCCTAATGACTTGCTTCACAATTCAAAAAGAACCCCCTTATAACAGACTTACTCGACCCTTTATATAAGGTAATACAAATTGGACGACAGCTAAAGTTTGTCCTTTATTTTCGGGAATAACTTTTGAAGCGTCGCGAGTGTTATAAATGTTTTTCCTTGCGACACTCTAAATCTCGCCAAGTCTTCACGCTTTTCTCACGTTCGGCTTTCGTCATCTAATGCGTCATTGAAATCACTTCCTTGCGACGCCTTCGCTACATAGTTGTTTATTACTCTCTTAAAATATTGATGTCGCGATATTCTGCTCCTACATCTTGCCTCTTCTCATGTCTTCTCTGCGAAGAAGAGAATGTCATGAGAACCAATATTTTAAAGTGCACATAATCTTGCTCATCTTTATCTCGCGATTGTTCATTTTTACTTGTTTTATTTATGTACGGAATTTATTACAGGTGTTTCTTCTTCCACTCTTTTCTTGACACGTCTCTTTCAACCGTTTATTCTTGACCATTCACGTCCCATCTCGCATTAAATGCATTTGTTTTCTCGAGGATTCTCTTCTCTATATATAGCTTTCTTACCCTTCTCTTTTTCTCTTTTATTTTCCTTCTGCAAATTTTCTTTAACTCTCTCTCCTTCCGCAATTTGCGCTCCTGCTACCACAGTCCTACACTTTTCTCATTCTTTTGATCTTCAATTCTCTATCCATTCCCATACTTCTAACAATGGCTTCACTTGGTCGTACATACACTCCTCTTTTACTTGATGTTCAAAAGAAATTACGGGAAAAGGGTTTCACTTTATCAACCATTCCCAATCAAGGATCTTCATCTATTCTTTTCGCAAAATTATTTTCGATCATCAATGTGATGATCATAAAATCATAGTCTCATTGGTCAACTCCTCGCAGGACTCCCCATTCCTCTCGTACAATCCCGAGTTGCCATTATTCTATGAAATTCTTGCTCATGAGAAATTCTCGAGTTGTCTATCAATTGAGTGGCGACTGCATCCGTTTAATGCTTGAATTCGCCAATCGTGGCGCTGGTAAAGGATCTTTATATCCTGATAATGTTAGGGATCCTGAGTTTGTAAATTTACAAATAGTTACTGAGAAGTATACCGTGGACAATTTCTTTGCGAATTACTCAGTTATAAATATGAGAAATGATAAATCTCGCTGGGGTGCTCGACTGAAAAAGAATGATAACGTTGATGCTGACAAACTGCTTATGCAAGATATTGATTGGCATTCGGGCAACAATAGTACTCCCCGTCATTCCAAAGATGAGAAATGGTGGGTTGTTCCTTTATTTTTGAGTGGACCTTACATCGCAGGTTCACATGTTCTCCCTACACACCTCGCAAATTATCATCCTTGGGAGTTTAAGTGGCCTGAGGAGACAAAAGAGGTATATTTCCTTTCTTCAATTTCGCTTTGCGACATCTTCTTCCTCTTTTATTTATTAACTTTCAAAAATTTTAGATCACCAGAATGAGAAAGAAATATAGAGAAAATCCAAAGCCGAGTACCCTGGCGATACTTCGATCGCTCACGGATGAAGTAAGAAACATTTTCTTTTGTTATTTTAAACAATATTGTTGCCTCTGTTTCTTATCTTCATGCGTATGCGAAGGTTGAAGTTGAAGAGGTCAAGCCGCTGAAGGCCGAAGCTGCGAAGGCTAAAGGCATGGATAAAACTACTTTTTGCAAGGACAAGTCTTCGCTCCGCTTTTAAAAAACGGAAAACCCAGCTCTCTTCTCAAACCAATGAAAATTCGATGAGGGTGAAAATGAGGTTGGTACTTCCTCCGCGAAAGAGAGTCACTTGACTACTTGTTATGGCGCAATTGTCCGGTGTCTTCTCCGATTCTATGCAAGGATTAGGAGATGATCATCTAACTGCTACTTGCGGAGCTCTCGCTAAAATTTGCGATGCCCCGCTATTAGAGGATAATGAATCCTTTCGCGAAGTCTCCCGAACGTTGACCTCCAGTCACTTAAATGCTCTTACTGCTTTGGTATGTTCATATCCCTTTGTTTCTTTGTGACTTCAATTATAAGCTTTATCTTAATCATTCCCATATTTTTCTTTATAGTGTGGGAGAGCTTCTTTTGTTGTTGCCTCGGACCTTGAGAAAAGACACCACAGTCTTGAAAAGAAAAAATTTGCAACTTAAAGAGAAGATCCGAGAACTAGAGGTTGAAGCTGCAACATCTCGCAAGAAAGATGAAAGAATTAAACAGCTGGAGAATTTGAGCTTACTTCTCAACAGAATAGAGTATCTACTCTTCAAAGTGCAAATCAGTTGACTTTATGGTATAACAATCTTTACTCCTCAAATCCTTTTTACTTTATCATTTGCTTTTCTTTGCCGACTTACTATTTTAGCAGACATATATAATCTCTCCGAAGAAGCCATTCTTCTCCATTCATTTCCGAGCCCATGGATGATGATGTCCTTCTTACTCATCTCAATGAATCTCTAAGTAGTTCCTCAAATAAAACTAACCTCCTTCCATTAAAGGATCTTCAATCCAAATGTCATCTCTTAGAGATCGAGCATAGAGCTAGTTTAAGTTTAGCTAATCAATTTAAACGAATGTACCTTAATTCCCATAAGAAAACCAAAACCTTAAGGAAGAAAATTAGTAATCTCATAGATGAGAAAGATCGCATTACTAACGAGAGGTGCACAGGCATTAGCAAAATTTCAAAAATCTCTTCTCGAAGTACAAATTGAACGAGATGAATCTCTTCGTCAGAATGCCATACTTAGTGAGCGAGAAGATCAAATTCGTTCGCTTCTTGTCATAAATAATGATGATGAATTCGCCTGGGCTGCGAAGGTTCTAGATAATGCCAGAAATAATTTAGGTATTGAAGTTAGCCTTCATGCCGAGCACACTTCCTTGGTTAAGGATATGATATCTGACAGAGAAGGTTGTTTATTATACTTTACTGTTTCTTATTTCCGTAGCATTGCTATTAAATTGTTAATATATTGTCATATGTTGCGAGAATCCGAGAAAAGACTTCAAACAAGGATTGAAGAACTTGAGTCGAAAAAGGACAACTCGCACAAGACTTTTCTCTTCGCAACAACAAATATTCTAAGTGAAGAAACAACGCAAGCTACGGTGGCGAACTTTAATAATTATGCGATTCGTTTTCGCAATCAAACTATTGAGACAGTTTGCAATGATCACAAGATTCCTCTTAGTTCATATCCTTGTCTTCGCGAGGATATTCCCGAGATACACTTTTCTCGGATGTCTCGATAGTGATGCTAGCGAAGAAGAAGAATGCGCGAAGAGAATGATGAAATCGAAGAATCGACCAAGAAGAAGATTCTTCAAACAAATAACTTCTTTTTCTTCTTTCGCTACTTGTAATATATATACTCTTTCAATTTTCTTGGATTGTCAAATGTGAATTCAATCTTTGTTTTCTTTACTTGCACATATTAATCAAGCAATTCTCTTTTATAATTCGACTAACTAGTATTATGAATGCATAAATTCCTCATATGGAAATGAATAACAAAACTTTATCCTATTCATTCCCATACTTGCCTCTGTTATTCATTTTCAAATGAGAGATTTACCTTTGTTATCTGTTTTCGTAAGCATATTGAAGCTCGTTATTGCGACAAGATCGCAGAATGTCTCCATAAATGAAGAACTCCATTAATCTTGCCTTATCGTTTTTGTGTGGTCTTATTTTGCCTTCCTAATTAAAGGTCTTATTTCGCCACCCCTCGTTGCGACAAGATCGCATGACGTCTTTAAATTTTCATGTAATGACCCATTGACCTTGTCTTATCATTTGCTAAGTATTTTTGCCCTCTGCAGATATTTTATCCGCGACAATATGACAGGCTTAAATACTCTTGCGAGTGTAAAATCCCATGACATTATCGTCTGCGACGAAATCGCGGGGACGTTTTTGCATTTTCATGCAATAACCCATTGATCTCGCCTTATCCTTGCGTCGGTATTATTGCCTCTGACGGGATCATTGCACAAATATGACAAGCCTATATTTCCTTGCGAAAATAAAGTCTCATGACATTTGCGTCTTTTGACACTTATCGGCTCCCTAATGGAGGGTGCCGCCCTTATCATCTCCCTGGTTGCCCCTTCAAGGAGGCGTACATCGGCCATACAAGACTAGCTCCTCCCATCCGGTCTTAATGACAGCGGTTGTTTTCGCAGCCTCTTATCCCTTATACCTATAGGGCTTATGGTTACGAGACTGCACCCTAAGTGGAGTTTTCTTGGTAGAGAAAGCATGTGCCAAGACTTGTCAAGAGTGGTAAGGAAGTTCCATGCTCCCCGCACTCTTGACTCAACCGTGTACCTCGGCGCCTTGGTCATACGCTGACTCCTTGGAAGAGACCCTCGGTCGTCCAACCAGGGTATAACCTTATATAGTTGGAAATCCAAGGTATCTCTCCCGGATGGATGTTATTATCCCCAATCTCCATGACTCAGGTTCCAGGAGCGGTGTAACCTTTTCACTGAGCCATGTCAAGAGATACCCCCTTATATGACGCACTTTAGGTCTTACATTTGCCTCTTACGAAATATTATTCGCGAACTAGGGTGTACGCCATAAAGGTTCGTCCCATTCACTCACTCATTCATTTTTGTTAATTCAATTAATCATTCATTCTTGATAATTTCATGTTATTTTGCTTGCGATGCTATCGCATAATTTTGCTTTGTTTGCAACATTCTCTTTTCAACTCTTCAATCGGATTTTCATACATTCTTGATCGCGAGATTCTCGTACATTTCTTCTTCAATTATTATTTCTTCCTCCTACTTTTGATATGCCTCTGTCACTTAATTTTGATAACAACAACTATTCACTTCTTATACCTTTTGATCCTACTATTTTTATCTCTCGCACCATTCAAATCTCTTAACGTTTCCTTTCCATCACAATTTTTCAACTGCCTTTATGCATTCACTTCGCAAAGCATCTTCAACTACCTTTTATTCTTCTTGTCCTTGACGTGCCTTCGCCACTTAATCTTTGTCACTTCTGCAATTATTCACTTCTTACACCTTTTACTCCCGCTTCCCTCTGCCTCGTATCATTAAAACCTCTGAATAATTCTTTTCCAAAGCATGACTTTCAACCTGCCTTCATATCTTCACCTCGCAATGTGTCTTCTCTTCTTATATTTATGCTATCTACCATCAATCTTTCTTTTCTTTGTTCCTCTTTTATATTCTTCTTCCATCCCTTCTTTTTTTGCGGCTCTCTCTTCACATCTCTCCACATCGATCTCATAACATTTTTCCCCCTCTATCCAATCTCCCTTTATAATTCCAACACCACTAGGATGGGGAAACTTTATACACTGATGATACGTTGACGCCACACCCAGAATTTCATGCAACCATGGCCTTCCAATCAATGCATTATAAGGGGACTCCACATCGACCACACAAAACAAGATATCAGTTGACAATCCTTGCAAAGGTATTCTCATGTGTACTTCTCCTTTGGGCTTGTTCGCGGTACCATTGAAACATATATTTTGTATGTTGAAGGGATCAAATCTTCATCCTTTCCTCCCATAGTCTTGTAAGTATGGTAAAAAAGAATGTTGACTGAGCTCCCAGTATCGATTAATATTCTATTTATCGCCCAGCAAGTTTCTGCTTCATCATCTTCCCCATCAACAGGTTTTGGATTAATATCCAGTTTTACCACCAACGGGTTATCATGTATTTCTCTACCTTTGGGTATTTCTTCTGCGAGAAAGAGATAATCTGCAATTGCCACTCTTTTAACTGCGATTTCCTCGCGATGTTCATTACCTCCGATTATTAACATCCCTCGCAAAAACCCTCGAGTACGTTATCATGAAAATCTTCAATGGTGCGATATGAATGAACAATGGAGTTGCAAAACAAATTTTTAGCTTTCGCCCCAACTTCTATCATGAACGTTTCTTTTCCCTTTGATGGTGGCGGTGGTAAATGTTGAACTTTCTCTTCGCTTTTTAAAAAGTGATTCAGCTTCCCCTGATCAATCATTCTAAGGATAATTCTTTTGATGTTTCGGCAGTCATTTGTCAGATGTCCATGAAAACGATGGTAAGAACAGAATTCGTGACTTCTATCACCTGGTGGCGGTTCACTCCCCATGTTCCATGGTGCAGGTATATTCTCCATCAAGAGTATAGCTTCCCATATCTTCTCCACACTAGTATTTAGTGGTGGCATCTTGATTTCTTCCCATACTACTCTATGACATCGTTGCCCTCCATGATAATTCTGTTTTTGACTTCCATAGGTTTCTTGCGGGTGATCAAGTCTCTGAATTTTGTTCGGGCCGCTACGATTGTAGTAGTTTCTTTCTCTTTCAAATTCTTCCTGATCTCGGCTTCCCATCGCTACTAATTTTGGCTGTCCATCATCTACCACTTTTTCTTGTTGCCCTTGCGAGGTACTCGCCATGTTTTGTATTAATCTTGGCAACAAACTTGCATTCGCAAACACTTGAACTTGTATTCGCGGTGGGTACGATTCTACTTCATTTTGTCTTTCCTCCAAAGCAATATATTCCTCTTGCAATTCTCTCAATTCGGTCATCGTGATTGTATTCTTGACTCCGAAAACTTGAACATATAATAAGTTGGTTGCGAACATAGCATTTATGAATGATAGTATGAGGTATCTTTCATCCACCCGTCCAGCCATTTCGCTACACATTGTCTTCCATCTTACGGTCAGATGTCTCAAGCTCTCGCCAATTCTTTGTTTTAGCCCAAATACATCTTCAATGCCAGGTCCCGAAGAGTTGTTGCTTATATACGCCCCTAAAAATATAGCTTGTAAATGATTGAATGACGTGATTGTATTCCTTGGTAGACCCTCAAACCATTTCAACGCTTCTCCCGTTAAACTCGACGCAAAGTATTTGCACAATATAGCATCATGGTTTTCCCACTGTAGCATACATCTCACGTAAGCCTTGATGTGTTGTCTTGCACAAGTTGACCCATCAAAAATGCTAGTTAATCTTTGGTAAGTTGCACTTTGGGGGTATTCCTCCTAACCGCACTTCTAATGTAAAAGGATTTTTCGCGACCTCTGCGATAGCTTCATCTACTGTCTTCTCCCTCCTTCTCTTCATTTGTTCAATATTCCTCTCATCTCTACCAATTCTCATGAGAATTTGTTCATTTGCCTCGAGAATTTGAATTTATCGGTCTCTTTAATTCTCGCTTCCCTCCTTCTTCGTTCGTGTCTACTTATATTTTTCGGTTCATTGCTCTCTTCTCTTCTTTCTCTGCGAGTTTCTCCATCATCTCCTTCACAAATTCTCACACCATTATATCTGTCATTTTCTCTTCTTGGCTGCCTATCAATTCTTTTTTGTATTCTTTCATATTCTTCATTGATATCTCCATTGTTGCGATTTCACTCGCGCCTTCTTTCTCGATTGTCATGATTATTCTGCCGAATCGCCTCTTCCAATTCCCGATTTTCCATTTCTGCTCTCAATCTTTCTCTCTCGCGAGCTAGACGCGCTTATTCAAGATATAATGCTTTTCAATGTCATCTTCAATTTCCTTTTGTTTCCTTTGTGTTTCTCTCCCACGTAGTATTCTCCTTCCTTCTTCCTGATTTTCTTCATTAACTGGGTTATTCTGTCCTTGAGGCTGCCTATCTTCTTGATTTCCATCATTTTGATCATTCACCAAAATATAACGATTCTCTACTAATTCTCTCTCGCGACCTCCTTCACCAAAATTTAACTCTCTTTCCAAATTTTCTTCATTAACGTTTTCTGCAGGTAATGTTCTTCTCACGTTTTCTCTAATCGATCCTGATCTCGATCTGTTATTACTTCTTGATCTTCTATTTTGCAACCTCCTATTTTCCATCCTTAATTCGTGGTTTTGCCTTGTTAAATTTGCGCGTTCTTCTGCTTCTAACCGCCTTTCTTCATGTATTGTCTGTCTCAACGCTTCTAATGCTGTAATTTCTTCATTTCCACGAATTGTTTCTCCCATCTCTTCTCGATTTCTCTCTTCTTGTCCATTATTCATCAATTGTTGCACTTCTTCTATTTCTTCCATAAAATATGATCTCCATGTATGCACGCTCACTCTATCATAATCGGTTACTCTGTTTGTTTATTGGTTGAATTGGTGGTTGAATTGATGGTTGAATTGGTGGTTGAATTGGTGGTTGAATTCGACCTTCTTCTCCATTTCTTGCATTTATCCTTGATGGTTCACCTACTTCATTTCTCCTTTCTCCAACTAATCTTCCACTTCTCCTTACGATCGTTGGATGTTCTGATGCATTCTTTCTTCTAGCCATTTCTCAATTTTAGTAACTTGTTAAAAATTATTCGAGATTTCTTTCTTGTTACACCTGATTCTTCCAATTCACAAGGTTGATCTTCTACTCATCCCTGTTTCTAGCGCATATGTAGTTGCAGGAAATCCCACACTACACCCCTCACTCGAATTTGTTTAATTAATCCATTTGAAGATGAGTAACAATATATTTTATTAATTGTTTTCTTGAAAGGTTTACAAAGAAATGTAGAACAGAGCTAAAGAAATTACAATCACTCTTAATTTTCTCTCTCCTAATGACTTGCTTCACAATTCAAAAAGAACCCCCTTATAACAGACTTACTCGACCCTTTATATAGGGTAATACATAGTGGATGATGACTAAAGCTATCCTTTATTTTCGGGAATAACTCGCGAGCGTCGCGAGTGTTATAAATGTTTTTCCTTGCGACACTCTTAAATCTCGCCAAGTCTTCACGCTTTTCTCACGTTCGCTTTCGTCATCTAATGCGTCATTGAAATCACTTCCTTGCGACGCCTTCGCTACATAGTTGTTTATTACTCTCTTAAAATATTGATGTCGCGATATTCTGCTCCTACATTTTTTTTTATTTTATTTTTTTATTTTTTTATTTTTTTTAACAACATGATTAGATCTTGTGGATCCAAGCGCATGCTTCTTGTCAGCAGATTACATGGTAATTCCCGTGGATCCTGCATTCCATGCTTGTTTAGGCGACGGAGACAGGGAGAACACACACATATTGCTATCCAAGTGTTAATTTTTATTTATTTTTGAGAATTATTCCATTTGGTCTGATTGGTCTGGTCTCTTTTTTTCTTTTTATTTTTCTTAGTAACTCAATCACTCTATTTCATCCTAGCAGTGGTAACAACTTGAATCGTGAGCCCCACCTAATCACTTAGAGAAACATATTTTAAAAAGAAAACAAAATAAAAATAGAAGTGAAAATGACTCACAAGATATGGCGAAACTACCATGTTATTTCTAACACCCGAGCTCTGTGCTTTTATGAATAGACTCTTTAGAGGTTTCCATCTAATCAGATTGGTTCCTCAACTCATATAACCAAAATGCTTCCATCCACTTAGATTGGTTAGTGCCATCTGGTAGGCCTCGGAATGTGTATATTTTATGGCCTACGGTGATAACCGCAAGTGCACGGCGTCTATCGGAGACGCGGCAAGTACGGGTCGATCCCACAAGGACTTGTGGTGCTTAAGATGATCAAATGGCTATGCTTAACTGAATTCCTAGAGGAGTAACACAATTATAAGGTTGTCGAAGCGACTGAAAATGGTTGAAGTGACTCTGAACTAAGGACGAGAAATAAAATGTAACAAATTGGAAGCATCAGGGTGATGAATCCATCCCTAATCTCATGCCCAGACTATATATTTTGAGCTATGTTCTTGTGCCTTCTTATGAAGGTCTACATTGGATGTTCATTAACCAATTTTAACTAATTATCCCCTAGCATGAACTATCTTCTTACAGTATAGCTCATCACAGGCTAACAAGGTTCATCAGCTAACTAGTAATCCTAATCATCTTATACTCAGCAAAGACACAACTGAAAATAGACATGCTTGACAATAGAAACAGGGGTTTCATCAAACACCCTGGTTAACTAAATTAGAACATTGAAATAACAATTACACTACAAATTAACCCTAAGTGAAGCAACGGCCAGCCCTGCATACCTCGATCATCCAATTACACCTTCTATTTATACATGCAAAAATCCCCCAAAATATCAAACCCTAATTCTCAAAAATCGAAATTAAAGAGTAAATAAATCAAACCCATGCTCGAATCGAGTGATGGCTCCACTCAATCGTCTCGACTCTTCTTGCTTTGATTGGGTGAAACCCTAGTTTTGTTTATCTTTAACTTAGCTTCTAGGGTTATGAGAAGCTATTTTAGAGATAAACACAACTTGAGTGTAGCGGAATAGGGGTGGTTGTTGGCGGGTGTCAGTGGTGGTGATGGTGACAGAAGAGGAGATGGTGGTGATGGTGCGGCTCTGCAAAGGTATGGGGGAGGAAGTGGAGCTCTGCAGAGGGGAAGAGAAGAAAGAGAAAGTGAGGGAGAGAATAGGTTTGCTCGATTAGGGTATAGGGTGTGGGTCGCTTCGTTGTGAGGCAGGAACAGCAAGAGTTGATGAGAGGGCCTCAGCGAGCGTAGGATGTAGCAGTTACGATCTGAACGGTCGAGGGAGAACTGAGGCGATTTGCTGTTGGGCGAGTGCATCAAAGAACGATGTGTAGGGAGGAGCGACCGTTGGATGTGGCGAGACGCGATCTCAACGGCTCGGGATGAGCGGGTTCGGATCCGGGTCGTGGGTAGCTCTAGACCATGTCTTCCTTGTTGGGTTGCAACTGATTCGCGCGCGGGCTTTGGCTATCTACTCCATAGACGCTTGACTCCAATTCTTCGCTCTTTTGGCTCCTTAATTTCTCCGGACTTTATTTATTACCTAAAAACACAAAATTAATTAATACAAATATTTATTCTTGAAAACAATTAAAATACGAGAATAACTGGGATAATATCTGATTTATGAGCGCAAAAGATGAGTAAAATGCCAATAAAAAGGTGTATAAATATGCACTATTTAGTGATGAGTGCCAAATAGTGCATATTTATACACCTTTTTATTGGCATTTTACTCATCTTTTGCGCATAGAAATCAAATATTATCCCAGATTCTGTGTTTTCTTTGTTTTCAAGAATAAATATTTGTATTAATTAATTTTGTGTTTTTAGGTAATAAATAAAGCTCGGAGAATTTGAGAGCCAAAGAGCGAAGAATTGAGTCGAGCATCTATGGAGCAGTAAAGCCAAAGCCGCAAGCGCGCATCATTGCAAACCCAACAAGGAGCAACCCATTTACAAGACATGGGCTTGAGCTATCCATCTCCGACCCGTGACCCGGATCCGAGCCCGTCCACTCCAAGCCGTTGAGATCTCACTCATCCACATCCTACGGTCGCTCCAGCTCTTACACATCATCTCTTGATACTCCGCGCAACACCAGATCACTCCAAGTTTCTCTGAGCCGTTCAGATCTTCCCTCGCTACATCCGACGCTCGCTCCACCCTTTCCTTCAATCTTCGATGCACTCCGCCTCCAAACAAAGTTCCCCATACCCCTACACCATCGAACACATCCCCATTTTCCCATTTCACCTTCTCTTTCCTCACCCGACCACTGCAAAACCATCTCCTCCACCGTACCACCCCTTCTTCCCGACCAGATCCCTCACCGTCACCACCTCCATCACCTCCCGACAACCACAACAATAAGAATCAAGTACCACCTCTAATCTCTCTCTAGCTCTTACATAGCTTCTTCCTAGAAGCTAAGTGAGAGATAGAAAGGGTTAGGTTAGGGTTAGGCTTTCTCGAGCAGAGGAAGGGAACATCGATCGAGATGAATTGTGAGTGGAGAGGACGATTGAGCGACGTGGGTGAGAGTTTTATTTTAATGTTGATTTCGATTTTAGAGAATTAGGGTTTGAGGGTTAGGGTTTGTGTGCATGTATAAATAAAAGAGGAGGAGATGATTTTAGTCATGCAGGCTAGCTGAGCACAAGCTTAGTGTTAATTTGTGTTTTACATACTTTAATTAATGTTTTAATTTAATTATCAGGGTGTTGATGAAACCCCTGATTTTCATTGTCAAGCATATTTAGTTAGGTTTTATTCTTCTGTGTTATAATTTGAATGATTAGTAGTTAACTAATGGAGCTTAACAAGCCTGTGATGAGCTGTACTGTAAGAAGACAGCTCATACTAGGGGGTTGTTAGCCAAAATTAGTCAATAAACATCTCATTTTGAGCTTTCATGGAAAGCTCAAGAATTTGGCTTAAGATAGATTGCTTCACATGAGATTAGAGGTGGATTCACCACCCTGGTGTTCTCCATTTCCCCTCACTGCTTGTATTCCATTTTAGTTCACTGTCACAATTCAACCTCAGTCGCATCGACACTCAATCTGTATTGTTCTGTCACTCTTAGGAATTCAGTAGAGTTAGCTTAGATCAAAAATCAGAGCACCACAAGTCCTTGTGGGATCGACCCGTACTTGCCGCGTCTCCGATAGACGCCGTGCACTTGCGGTATAACCCGTAGGCCATCATTTACATACACTTTCCAGGCCTACCAAGTTTTTGGCGCCGTTGCCGGGGACTTGGCGTGTGCCTTGTTTCGATCTTTGCCTTGCTTTACTGTTTGTGCATCCCTGTATATACTTTTTCTTGTGTTAATCATTGTCTTTCAATATTCCCTGTATATATGTGTTAGACTTTGTCTTATTTCCATGACATTTCATATGTAACTTAGCATTGTACTTTTTTTTAGCCTGCATTGTAATTCTTCCCTGTACATTTCCACCCTGCATCATTGCCTCATGATTTGGTTGTTAGTCTAGTTCTTCCTTATTTAGTGTGCGTCATCTTGTAGCTTAAGTTCAAAGATCAGTAAAATTTGTCTTTTATAGTTTAATTACTTGCATTATTACCCATGCTCCATCTGAATTAGAGTAACTTAATAGTGTAACTTAGCTCATTAGATCATTGCATTGCGAGTTAGTCCCTCCATTTCGCATCATTGCCCTGCATAAACTCTCCAACCAGCCCTGTGCATCAATTGAAGCTGCAAGTTGTGAGCTGGGTTAGTTGTAGTCACAAAAACATTGGCTTGAGCTGAGTCACCCAACTGTAATTCTTTTCCCCCTGTGCAAGCCACAGATACGTGTTGTAAGCCACGACTTAGAAACCCAAGTTGTAAGCCATGACTTAAACACCCCGCCATTCTCAGGTCTTTGTCAATCTATCCTGTGCTCTATCTTTGTGGTAGAGAATAAGAACCTGCAACTAACTTTTGCCTTAACATTAATACTTTGTTGCTTTAACTGTGAAAAATTGGGAACTAAGATTGTTTGTTGAGCCAACAGGTGCTGGCTGAGTTGGATGTGCTGGCTGTGCTTGCCAAAAGGGAGAAAGACGAGGCAAGGCGCAGACTTGAGGTTAGATCCCTGTATGCCACTAAACTTCCCAGGTATGCTCTGTACCATTTATGCTCAACCGTAACCTTATGCTAAACCCTGTGTGAGACCACCTCTGAGCCGTGTTCTGTTAAGAGTGTGCACGTTCTATCATTTTGCATCAGTGCTTCTATGAACCATATCTCGAGCATACATCCGTGAGCTTGTTGAGCTTGTGCCCGACTTTGTGCATAACCCCGTGGAGTGAGTTGTGTGCATAATTATATTGCTGAAACACAGTAAGCTAGGAACCTTGCATACCACCGCTTTGCCTTGGCTATTGCAAGCCTTATTTTGTGCATAACCTGTGTAAGCCTGCTAAGCTCGCCCCGTATAAGTCGTGTCTGTGTCTTGTGACCGCATACAATGTGTGCACAGGCTTGCCAAGCCAAGTGTGTGAACTCGCAAAGCACTTCTCGTGCTTAAAATTGTGAAATTGTGTGAGTGGCATACACCTACACTGAGTTGCCAACGATAGACTAAGCCCCATCTCTTTGGCCGAGCACAAAGCTTTAAGCCCACCGCCCATAACTCGGGTTGAACATTCACACAGCTGGGCTCACTGAAACCAAACTGAGCCCATAGTCAACTGGGCTCACTGAAATCAAACTGGTCTGCAAAAGAATAAGCCCACATCTGTTGGGCTGTACACACAGCCCACATAACTAAACCATAAGCCTCTCTGCTGGGCTCTGCTCACTGCTGGGCTGCGCAAAACTCAGCCCACATACCGAGTCACACCACCTGGGCTGAACATAACCTAGAGCCCACACCCAAAATCGAGGCTCTTTGTGCTTTTCAATGGTGAGAACAATAACTGGCTGTACATTAACTCGGGTCTGTTTTGTTTCAAACTGAGCAGCTGGGCTGCATAGGCTGAGCCCACATAACCTCTGCTGCTGGGCTTAAACAAAACTGAGCCCACATCTGTTGGGCTGTGCAACCAAAGCTGAGATTTGCACCCACCTGAGCCCACATAACTTGGCCTATCTAGCTGGGCCGTGCAAAAGACTAAGCTACACACCTGGGCTGTGCAACCAAGCGGGGCCAGACTTTCCCAACCAACCAAAAACCCAATAAACCAAATCAGCCCATTTAAACCAAATTTTCCCACAAAAACCAAACAAAAAGCCCATAACAAACCAAATGAAACCCAATAAACCAAACCAATCCCATTCAAACCAAACTGAGTCCACTACAACTGGGCTTTGAGTTCAATTTGAGTACTAAATCATGTCAGGATTTTGGTCTCAGAAACAGGGATGGAAACAAATCCATTGAAGAGCTTGCTTACGGGCATGATTTACGGTATGAATTCCCACTTTGAGACCATAGTGATTTTAGGGATTATTATGAGCTTCTCGGTGGCCCCGACCTTCAATATTCATACCCTAATCATTATAACCACATGTATCAGTCATCACGGTGGGGAGATGAACAATTTTATACTCCCCAACTCCTTGCTTGCAATCAATAATGGAAACGCTCATGGAGCAAAATGCTAGACTTGAATTGAATGCAATGCATGATCATCCATATAGCAATATATCTGAATTTCCCTTCTCTAGTGAACCACATATGCAACCATGTAATGATCATTCATATGAAGCATGCACACCCACTAGTGAAAACTCTCTTTCCATTGAACAACTCAACATGATTCTTCAAATGAACCTAATTCAGACACAAAATGAAGAATGGAAGGAATTTCATGATAAGATGCTAGTTGTCCCTAATAAAGCAAATCTTGAAAATAGTGTTTCTATGCATACTCATGCAAATAACACTGAATATGAACCTAATCTAGAGGTAAATGAGTACACTAGAAATGCTAATAGGGAAATGCATTTTTGCTATGATGATGAATATGACATGTTAGAAGAACTTGTTCATACTGAAAATTTACTGAAATCTTTGGGTTCAAAAACATTAAGTTTCTCTTCTGTGAACCCTGTGAATGATGTTTTTCTAATATTCATACATGTGATATCTTGATTTGGGGTCCTGAAAATGAGCATGATGTCTCTCTTGGCTATGTTATGAATGAGAATGAAATTTTGAGTGATAATGATTATGACATGGAAATTTATGAACTGTTTAATGCAAGTGAACATGATTTGTTTAATTCTCAGCCTAAGTCACAATGTGAAGTTTCTTGTGATCTCCCTATGCATGAAACTGAAATTGTAGATGATGATTATGGACTAGAGCTGATAGAAATGTTTTATGAACATGAGCATGTTACAACACTTGTAAATGATTTGGGAAATATTATTGTGAGTGAAACTGTTACTCTTGAGCTCACACATGTGAACAACTTAGAAAAGCCCAACATCATACCCATGTCACATTTTGATAAATTTCCACCCAACCTAGGTGTAGTTTGTAACCAAATTGCAAAATCAACTTTTCTGAGAGTTCCCAATTTAGGTCTAGAACTTTGTGCTTCCCAAGTCCTCTTGGACTATTTTGCATCAAAGTATGACACCTTTAGGGAACCACAGTTGGAATGTGTATGTATGCCTGTAATTAGCAAAACTCATTTTGAGTTAGACCTTTTGCATGATGTACCGTTAAAATTGCAAGACTTTGTGCTTTCAAACACACCCGTTCACAAGTTTAGGTTTGGGAGAAACTCATTCCCATTTGCAGTCTTACTTGCACTCTCATTTTATTTTGTGTAAGGTTGTTAATGTGTGTACATATTGTCTTTTGGGTTGATCCTCAACTCTTTAGATTTGTTGGTTTATGGTGCATTTTCATTGTATATATCCAGTAGGACTTGTTAAATTTTTCTTTTCTTGATTGGTTGAGTCTTCTTGCACATATATTATGCTAATCCGATATGATCTCCGTTGAGAATATTGGATTCTAGCCTTGACGAATGAAGCTCAACCTTGCTCCCGCCGACATACCAGGTAATCTCTTCCCTTTTATCTTATCAGCATAGTTCTCGTGGTACGTGATTTGTTTAAATTTTCCTATCTGTTGCCACATTGAGGACAATGTTTGATCTAGGTTTGGGGTGTGATTTGCATATAGAGTTTTTAGTCTTTTTTTTTTACTTCTTTTTATAAAAAAAAAAAAAAAAAAAAAAAAAAAAAAAAAAAACTCAAAAATTTGCATAAAAACCTCCAACTTTTAGAGATTTTAGAGTCACTAGCATGCTTCTAGCTATGTTTACAGAGAGTCGACCGAAATAACAAGAACTTGGAAGTACTTGGAGAACGCAATCGGGTTCCTTAGTTGATTAGAGCGTTAAAGTTGGATTTAACCATACTGGGAGGGCTTAATTAGGTCTTTGTTTAGACATTCGGTAGTAGAATTGTGATCAACCATAGTGGAGACTACCCATTTTACATCAAGCGAGGTACCGACCTTCACTCTTTGTGACTTTCTAGAAAAGCTTTTAGAGTGTGTGTCACCGTACGTCAATTAGGGTAGGAATGGTGAGCTACCCAACTTCGCACCACTTTCAAAGACTACTTTTGATCTCTTGAGTGCTAATTCCGTCAATCATGAGGGTGACGTCTAAAGATGAAAACACCTTCTAAATATCGATTTGCAGTTAGCATCTCTCTCTCTCTCAATCAGCAAGACCCATAGAAACACATCATCGTCAGCAAGCGGAGCATTAGCAGAATATTTGAAGAAAAGTTGAGATAGTCCAAGGTTACATATTTCAAAGGGAAAAGAAGATGAGAATTAATGAAGTTTGTGAAAATTTAAATTTTATCGTTGTTAGTGTTTGTAAAAAAAAAAAAAAAAAAAAAAAAAAAAAAAAAAAAAAAAAGTGTTGTATTATTTTCATTCCATGCACTTGAAAAAAAAAAATAAAAATAAAAATAAAAAAAAAGAATAAAAATAATTATTATTAAGTTTTTGTGAAGTTCAGAAGTTCGTCATCAATAGTTGAAGATTGAAGACCGAAGACAGAAGATTGAAGACATTTCTATGGTTCTTATGAGAGAGTGATATTAATTGCCGATCGGGTGAGAAGTGAGTGAGTACTCCCACCCCTTGCTAATGGTTGATTTCCTTTCTTAGAGATCATCAGAAAAGATTCTTTTTGTCCACACCTCGTGGAGTCTCAGATTTTTATTTCGGAAGGTTATCCTTCTTACCTAGAACGTGTGCGGGATTTCTCTCTTTATTCCCGCTGCACACATGAGAGACTAAAAAAGCGATCTTTTTGAGTGCAATTATCATAAAACCCTAATGGTGAGGCAGAAGTCGAGGCTTATGATCACAATCGAATCCGAGTTCTTTCATATGGTATGGTTACTTCTCGCTCAACACTTAAGGATGAGAATGCGTTCTTCAATAGTTCTAACTTCCTGTTACTAGCATGCAGAAACTCTATGTCCTCATAGCTTCTTGGAGGCTTGAGACTCTTTTACACTCTGAAGTTGGAGAAGGTTTTGTGGGTACACCTATGGTAAACCCTCACGAGACTACAACTCGTCCACTAGGGACACCTAGGGGTTCAAAGGCTTAGTGCATACGCTAAATGCATTCGAGAGACTGCGACAGGGGTATAGTTAGGATTTCTTATTTTTGTTTCACTTGAGGACAAGTAAAATTCAGGTTTGGGGGTATTTGATGAGTGCCAAATAGTGCATATTTATACACCTTTTTATTGGCATTTTACTCATCTTTTTGCGCATAGAAATCAAATATTATCCCAGCATTTCGTGTTTTCTTTGTTTTCAAGAATAAATATTTGTATTAATTAATTTTGTGTTTTTAGGTAATAAATAAAGCTCGGAGAATTTGAGGAGCCAAAGAGCGAAGAATTGGAGTCGAGCATCTATGGAGCAAAAGCCAAAGCCACAGCGCATCGGTTGCAACCCAACAAGGAGCAACCCATTTACAAGACATGGGCTTGAGCTATCCATCTCCGACCCGCGACCGGATCCGAGCCCGTCCACTCCAAGCCGTTGAGATCTCACTCATCCACATCCTACGGTCGCTCCAGCTCTTACACATCATCTCTTGATACTCCGCGCAACACCAGATCACTCCAAGTTTCTCTGAGCCGTTCAGATCTTCCCTCGCTACATCCGACGCTCGCTCCACCCTTTCCTTCAATCTTCGATGCACCTGCCTCACAGCAAAGTTCCCCATACCCCTACACCATCGAACACATCCCCATTTTCCCATTTCACCTTCTCTTTCCTCACCCGACCACCGCAAAACCATCTCCTCCACCGTACCACCCCTTCTTCCTTCCCCGACCAGATCCCTCACCGTCACCACCTCCATCACCTCCCGACAACCACAACAATAAGAACAAGTACCACCTCCTAATCTCTCTCTAGCTCTTACATAGCTTCTTCCCTAGAAGCTAAGTGAGAGATAGAAAGGGTTAGGTTAGGGTTAGGCTTTCTCGAGCAGAGGAAGGGAACATCGATCAGAGATGAATTGACAGTGGAGAGGACGATTCAGAGCGACGTGGGTGAGAGTTTTATTTTAATGTTGATTTCGATTTTAGAGAATTAGGGTTTGAGGGTTAGGGTTTGTGTGCATGTATAAATAAAAGAGGGAGGAGATGATTTTAGTCATGCCTGGGCTAGCCAGAGCACAAGCTTAGTGTTAATTTGTGTTTTACATACTTTAATTAATGTTTTAATTTAATTATCAGGGTGTTGATGAAACCCCTGATTTTCATTGTCAAGCATATTTAGTTAGGTTTTATTCTTCTGTGTTATAATTTGAATGATTAGTAGTTAACTAATGGAGCTTAACAAGCTCTGTGATGAGTCATCTTTGTAAGAAGACAGCTTCATACTAGGGGGTTGTTAGCCAAAATTAGTCAATAAACATCTCATTTTGAGCTTTCATGGAAAGCTCAAGAATTTGGCTTAAGATAGATTGCTTCACATGAGATTAGAGGTGGATTCACCACCCTGGTGTTCTCCATTTCCTCTCACTGCTTGTATTCCATTTTAGTTCACTGTCACAATTCAACCTCAGTCGCATCGACACTCAATCTGTATTGTTCTGTCACTCTTAGGAATTCAGTAGAGTTAGCTTAGATCAAAAATCAGAGCACCACAAGTCCTTGTGGGATCGACCCGTACTTGCCGCGTCTCCGATAGACGCCGTGCACTTGCGGTATAACCCGTAGGCCATCATTTACATACACTTTCCAGGCCTACCATTTAGCACTCATCAAATACCCCCAAACCTGAATTTTACTTGTCCTCAAGTGAAACCGAAATAAAGAAATCCTAACTATACCACTGTCGCTGGTCTCGCGAATGCATTTAGCGTATGCACTAAGCCTTTAAACCCCTAGGTGTCCCTAGTGGACGAGTTGTAGTCTCGTGAGGGTTGCAGAGTGTACCCACAAAACCTTCTCCAACTTCAGAGTGTAAAAAGAGTCTCAAGCATCCAAGGAGCTATGAGGACATAGAGTTTCTGCATGCTAGTAATGAAGTTAGAACTATCGAAGAACGCATTCTCATCCTTAAGTGCTGAGCGAGAAGTAACCATACCATATGAAAGAATTCGGATTCGATTGTGATCATAAGCCTCGACTTCGCCTCACCATTAGGTTTTATGATAATTGCACTCAAAAAGATCGCTTTTTTTAGTCTCTCATGTGTGCAGGGAGGAAATAAGAGAGAAATCCCGCACACGTTGTAGGTAAGAAGGATAACCTTCGAAATAAAATCTGGAGACTCCACGCGTAAATGTGGACAAAAAGAATCTTTTTTCGATGATCTCTAAGGAAGTAAATCAACCATTAGCAAGGATGGGAGTACTCACTCACTTCTCACCCGATCGGCAATTAATATCACTCTCTCATAGGAACCATAGAAACGTCTTCAATCTTCGGTCTTCGGTCTTCACTTGTTGATGTGAACTTCTAAACTTCACAAAACTTGACAATTTTTAACTTTTCTACTCAAATTCCTTGTTGTTTGGATTTTTCTTTTTAAATTCTTCTTTACCATGGTGGTAGCAAAAATAAACTACAATATTTTTTATTTTTTATTTTTTATTTTTTATACAATAAGTCAAAATAAAAATAAAAATACAAATAATGAAACAACTAACTCCATGGACAAAGGACTTTAACACTCAATTTTTCCACAACTTGTATTGTCTTGATTTTATAAATTTTATTAATTCTCATCCTATTTTCTTTTCTTTGTTGCACATAAACCTTGGACTATATCAATTTTTCTTTCCATATTCCGATGATGCTCCGTTTAGTTTGACGATGATGTGTTTCTATGGGTCTTGCTTGATTGAGAGAGAGAGTGATGCTAACTCGCAAATCGGTATTTAGAAGAAGTTTTCATCTTTAGACGTCACCCTCATGATTGACAAAAACTAGCACTCAAGAGATCAAAAGTAGTGCTGAAATTGGTGCGAAGTTGGGTAGCTCACCATTCCTACCCGAATTGACGTACGGTGACACACACTCTAATGACTTTTCTAGAAAGTTGCAAAAATTGAAGGTTGGTGCCTCACTTGATGTAAATTGGGTAGTCTCCACTATGGTTGATCACAATTCTACTACCGAATATCTAAACAAAGACACCTAATTCGCCCCCAGGTATGGTTAAATCCAACTTTAACGCTCTAATCAACTAAGGAACCCGATTGTGTTCTCCGGTACTTCTAACTTTTGTTATTTCGGTCAGATTCTCTATGTAAACATAGCTAGAAGCATGCTAGTGACTCTAAAATCTCTAAAAGTTGGAGGTTTTTACAAAAAGAGTTTTAATTTTAATTTTAATTTTTTTTATTTTTTTTGAAAATAAAAGGTAAAATAAAAGACTAAAAACTCTAAATACAAATGCACCCCCAAACCTAAATCGAACATTGTCCTCAATGTGTCAACAGATAGGAAAAATTAAACAGTCACATACCATGAGAACTATGTTGATAAGAGAAAATGGAAGAGATTACCGGTATGTCGGCGGGAGCAAGGTTGAGCTTCAATAGTCAAGGCTAGAATCCAACATTCTCAACGGAGATCATATCGGATTAGCATAATATATGCGCATGAAGACTCAACCGATTCAAGAAAAGAAAATTTAACAAGTCCTACTGGATATATACAATGAAAATTCACCATAAACTAACAATCTAAAGAGTTGAGGATCAACCCAATAAAAAATATATACAAACATCAACAGCCTTACACAGATATAACATGAGAGTGCAAGTAAGATCACAGATGTGAAGGAGTTTCCCCCAAACCTAAACTTGTGAACAGGTGTGTTTGTGAGAACAAAATCTTGCAATTTTAAAGGTACATCATGCAAAAGGTCTAACTCGAAATGAGTTTTGCTAATTACAGGCAGACATACACATTCCAACTGTGGTTCCCTAAAGGTGTCATACTTTGATGCAAAATAGTCCAAGAGGACTTGGGAAGCACAAAGCTCTAAGCCTAAGTTAGGCATTTTTTAAAAGTTGGTTTTGCAATTTATCGACAAACTACACCTAGGTTTGGTGGAGGAGTATCAATTTGTGACTCAGGAGAGAGGTTAGGTACATCTAGGTTGTTTTCATTTTTAAAATCATTTGTACCATCACACACTTTCCTAAAGTCAGAAGAGGGTAAATCATGTTCACCTGCATAAAACAATTCATCAATCTCCATGTCATAATCATTATCAGTCTCACGCATAACATGACTAGGAGAGATATCATGTTGTAACCTAGGCATGGAATTAGGCACATGCATTGAATCATCTGTGTCAACAGACAATTCAGCTATTCCTAGGTCAAAAACAGGTGGTAAAGCATGCTCATTTTCACAGGACAATTCCACAGGTTCCACATTAACATCACATGCATGAATATCAGAAGAAGCATTATTCATAGGGTTCACAGAAGAGACACTTAATGTCTCTGAACCTAAAGATTCTACTACATTTTCAAAATACACATGCTCTTCATATTCATCATCATCATCATAGCAAGAATTCATTTCTCCATTCAAAATTGTAGTATTTTTAGTATACTCATCTACCTCTGGATTAGGTTCGTATTCAATGTTAGTTGCATGAGTAAGACTAGAAACACTATTTTTAATCCTATCATTTTGTAACTCAATCAGGTTCCTTTGAAGAATCATCTTGAGTTGTTCTATTGAAGGAGAGTCTTCACTAGTGGGTATGCATTCCTCATATGGATATTCATTGTATGGTTGTGCATTAGGTTCACTAGAGAAGGGAAGTTCAAACATGTTGCTATGTGGATGGTCATGCATTGCATTCATTTCAAGCCTAGCATTTTGCTCCATGAGTGTTTCCATTATTGATTGCAAACTAGGAGTTGGGGGAGTATAAAATTGTTCATCTCCCCACTGTGGTGAATGATGCATGTGTGCAGGTTGATTATGGTCCCAATAGTTGCCAGCATGGTCACTTCTAGACACTTCGTACATTGGATAATCATGGCTTTCCCTAGACTGCCTAAACTCATGTAAAATGTAGCAGTTCTCAGCAGGGTGGTCTAAGCTACCACATAAGGTACAAGTATACATGGCATAGTGCCTAGGGGGATTAGATTTGACAGATTGCTCATGTAGTTGCCTTTCTAAAGCGAAACTTGAGCTTCTAATTGATCTAGAAGTGATGACTCGGGTATGAGGAAAGTGCTCATTCTCAACCTGTGGTGGATGATACATGTGCTCATAGTGATTAGGGTATGTGAGGTCGGGGGCAGGAGAAGGCTCATAAAATTCCCTAAAATCACTATGGTATGTGGGGGGTTCTGCTTGTGAGGCATGCCCGTAAGCAAGCTCTCTAATGGTTTTGGTTCCATCCCAGATGCGAGACCAAAATCCTGACATGATTTAGCACTCAAATTGAACTCAAAAAGAAACACCCAAAGGTTATGGAAAGTGGGCTCAGTTTTGGTTTAAGAGGGTTTATTTGGTTTTGTGGGCTTCTGTTTGGTTTTGTTGGGAAAGTTTGGTTTATTGGGTTTCATTTGGTTTTGTTGGGAGCTTTGGTTTATGTGGGAAGCCCAGGTTGCTGTGGGCTCAATTTGGTTTTGAGCCCAGGTTGTGTGAAACTTGCACAGCCCAGCTGATGTTCAGCCCAACAGTTTGGGTTCTAGTTTGGTTTAAGCCTAGTGGTTGTGTAGAACCTAGTTGTTGCAGAGCCCAAGTTAGATGAACAAGTGCAGCCCAGCAATTGAATGACCCGGTATGTGGGCTGATGGGTTCGGTCTAGTATTTGCACGGCCCAAATTATGTTGAAAAATGAAAACCGATTCAACTTCGGTAAATCGCTGAGTTAGGTGACTCGGCGATTCAGGGAGTCAACTCAACTCGGTAGGTTCAACTCGGTGAACAGTAACGATTCACTTACTCGGCTCTCCGCTCGGACTTTTACTCGGTTGAGTCAAAGTTTTCTATTCAAACCCTCACTCAGCTCACTCAGAGTCAACAAGTGTAGTTGATATCAAGCAAAATTTTTAGATTTTCAGCTCACAACTGAGAGCTTCAGTTGCTCAAATCTGGCAGGGCTAAGTCCAGCCAAATCTCAGCCAAATTCTCACAAATCAATCACAAAACACCCACAAAACTCTTTTGATTATCAAATTTTTCACGGCAAACTCTCAAACCGATCTCACTCAAAGTTTCAAAGTAATCTCAGCTCAAATCTTTGTGATTTTCGGAGTTTTCAATGGGGTTTCAAACAAATGTGCAATGCACAACTCAGAGCATGCATAGGGTAAGCTCATATAAGGTTTAGCACAAGGTCAACAAGCAAGCATACATATTATTCATTCATTCATGCAAGGTCTAGCATGCTTGGTAAGCGGCTCTGAGTCAACCAGGGTATCACACAGATTTGCGGCTAAACGGCAGACAGGAAGGCACACACAGATTGCAGTTCAGGGTCAGCTAGGTTATGCACTTCCTCACAGATCTTTGGCTCAATTGCTCAATGGTTCACACTTGGCTCAAACTTGCAGCTTCAGGGGCTAGCAAGTGAGCAGGGTCTGGCTTTTAACACAATGGTCAAACAACACAATGGGTAAATGAGCCAGTTCAGGGTATTTGCAGGGCATACGTGGCATACAGGGGAAGTTTAGGCTTACCTCAAGAACTGGGCTTTCCCTTGGGTTGGCTCAGCTTTGCCACTTGCACCTGCTAGCTCAACAAGCAAATTTCAGTTTTCAATTTTTCACAAACTAAACAACCGAGCTATAGTACTCCAATTGCAGAGCTCAGCACTCAGGGCTCAGGGCTAGGCAACAGAGCTCAAAGCTAGGAAGGTTATCGGCTCAATGCTACAGGGCTAGGCAACATAGACAGGACATATGATGTAAAGCAATTAATAAAATGATTGTAACTAAGTTGCACTAGTAAGGTATTGATGCATTAACAGTGAAGATGCAAAACAAAAAGAAGAAAAACTAAGTTACACTAACTTAAGGACTAAAAACAGCAAAAACATGCTAAAGAAAGACAAAGTAAATCTGTACAGGGATGAGATACAAGAAAACAATGATGAACTGAGAACAACTAAATTAACACAGTGAAGATGCAAACAAGAGAGAACAACTAAATTACACTAACACAGGGTTAAAGATAACAATGCAAGGTGAGTATGTACAGGGTGAAATGAGATTTCAGTGAAGCAAGGCAAGGATCGAAACAGCACACGCCAAGTCCCCGGCAGCGGCGCCAAAAACTTGGTAGGCCTCGGAATGTGTATATTTTATGGCCTACGGTGATAACCGCAAGTGCACGGCGTCTATCGGAGACGCGGCAAGTACGGTCGATCCCACAAGGACTTGTGGTGCTTAAGATGATCAAATGGCTATGCTTAATCGAATTCCTAGAGGAGTAACACAATTATAAGGTTGTCGAAGCGGTCGAAAATGGTTGAAGTGACTATGAACTAAGGACGAGAAATAAAATGTAACAAATTGGAAGCATCAGGGTGATGAATCCATCCCTAATCTCATGCCCAGACTATATATTTTGAGCTGTGTTCTTGTGCCTTCTTATGAAGGTCTACATTGGATGTTCATTAACCAATTTTAACTAATTATCCCCTAGTATGAACTATCTTCTTACAGTATAGCTCATCACAGGCTAACAAGGTTCATCAGCTAACTAGTAATCCTAATCATCTTATACTCAGCAAAGACACAACTGAAAATAGACATGCTTGACAATAGAAACAGGGGTTTCATCAAACACCCTGGTTAACTAAATTAGAACATTGAAATAACAATTACACTACAAATTAACCCTAAGTGAAGCACTGGCTAGCCCAGGCATACCTCAGTCATCCAATTACACCTTCTATATATACATGCAAAAATCCCCCAAAATATCAAACCCTAATTCTCAAAAATCGAAATTAAAGAGTAAATAAATCAAACCCATGCTCTGAATCGAGTGATGGCTCCACTCAATCGTCTCTGACTCTTCTTGCTTTGATTGGGTGAAACCCTAGTTTTGTTTATCTTTAACTTAGCTTCTAGGGTTATGAGAAGCTATTTTAGAGATAAACACAACTTGAGTGTAGCGGAATAGGGGTGGTTGTTGGCGCTGGTGTCAGTGGTGGTGATGGTGACAGAAGAGGAGATGGTGGTGATGGTGCGGCTCTGCAAAGGTATGGGGGAGGAAGTGGAGCTCTGCAGAGGGGAAGAGAAGAAAGAGAAAGTGAGGGAGAGAATAGGTTTGCTCGATTAGGGTATAGGGTGTGGGTCGCTTCGTTGTGAGGCAGGGACAGCAAGAGTTGATGAGAGGGCCTCAGCGAGCGTAGGATGTAGCAGTTACGATACGAACGGTCGAGGGAGAACTGAGGCGATTTGCTGTTGGGCGAGTGCATCAAAGAACGATGTGTAGGGAGGAGCGACCGTTGGATGTGGCGAGACGCAATCTCAACGGCTCGGGATGAGCGGGTTCGGATCGGGTCGTGGGTAGCTCTAGCCCATGTCTTCCTTGTTGGGTTGCAACCGATTCGCGCGGGCTTTGGCTATCTACTCCATAGACGCTTGACTCCAATTCTTCGCTCTTTTGGCTCCTTAATTTCTAGGACTTTATTTATTACCTAAAAACACAAAATTAATTAATACAAATATTTATTCTTGAAAACAATTAAAATACAGAATCTGGGATAATATCTAATTTATGAGCGCAAAAGATGAGTAAAATGCCAATAAAAAGGTGTATAAATATGCACTATTTAGCACTCATCACCATCCTTATAAGCATAAATTTCTAGGCTCTGCAGTTTATTTATTGCAACTAAAAAGTTTCTCCCATACCCCCAAACTTAAATTTAACATTGTCCTCAATGTTCTAAAGAAAAAATTAAAAGCATGAACAAGGAGAAAGCATTATCACTTGAAGCAAAAGAGTTAAGGAAAGATATTACCGTGTTGCATGAGCATGGGTTACCTCCCAAGAAGTGCTAAATTTAAAGTCTTGAAATGACGCCAAATACCCATAAATGGATAATTACCTTTTCAAATCATATATCAATAGTCGAAACAAGCAAATGGGTCAACAAAATCAAATAAAATTTCCACAATTATTAGACAAGTGCACCAAATCGAAAAATGAACAGACATAGCACATCCTCATCCAAGGTTTCCTGCAAGACAGCTGGGTTTTTCTGTGGTGCCCACTTGGGCTTCATATGAGTGTCTTGACAAACAGATTTTTCCGAACTATGGGTTTCTAGTGGTTGGATTTTCTCTTGGATAGTATCAGGAGGATCAGGTTGAGGAGTCGAAAGAGACTCAAGTAATGCCTCAGGTATACTAGGCTCGAATCCCAAGTTAGGGACTTTTAATGGGGATACTTGACTATCACTACCCCCAAACTTAGGGTAGTCAGTATTCTCGGACAAACCTCTAACTATTGCTTGAATTTCGATCCTCGGAGTCTTTAAAATACTCAAGAGCTTTTTCTAGATCATTACCCCCAAACTTAGGGTCAACATTACTCTCCGTAAGGCCTAGCACTATGGCTTGAATTTGGGGTGGTCCGTAGAGTCTTTAAAGTACTCGAGAGCTTCTTCTAGTTTCAGTTTGGTCACCTAACCCGACTTAAGAGAATCTCATCAAATTCATCCAAAGAATCATCCAAAAAAGTGTCGTCCCAATTATCTGAACTATATCCAGAACTAAAGTGCTAATCATATTCACTTCCTCGATTGGAAGGTTGTCTAGTAACATTAAAGACATTTAGTTCGGTGGTCATATTACCAAAGGATATGTTCATAAGTCCGGTCCTACGATTGATGATAGCATTAGATGTGGCTAAAAATGGGCGACCTAAAATCCAGAGTATTTGAGCACTAGGGTCCTGAACGAGGGTTGAGTGTCTAGAACAACAAAATCCCTTTGGATAAATAAATTTATCAACCTCAATCAAGACATCCTCTATGACGCCACGAGGTACTTTTTGAGACCTATCAGCTAATTGTAGGGTCATTTTAGTCGGTTTCAACTCACCAAGACCTAGCTGGGTGTACACATGATACGGGAGTAAGTTAACACTGGCTCCTAAGTCAAGTAATGCTTTATCAACCATGTGATTACCAATCGTACAAGATATGGTTGGGCATCCGGGGTCTTTATACTTAGGGCTGTTTGGTCGGAAAGGATTGAACTTACGACCATCTAAAAAGGCTTTATTATGGACATTAAGCTTACGCTTTAGTGTACAAAGATCCTTAAGAAACTTGGCATAAGCAGGCATTTGCTTAATTGCTTCTAATAAAGGAATATTTATGTTTACCTGCTTAAAAATCTCCATTATTTCGTTGAAAGTCGACTCTCTCTTAGTTGGAACTAACAACTGTGGATATGGGGCTCTGGGCACAAAATGAGATCTATCGGGAACCACATGGGCATCACTAGAAATTTCATCAGTCTCTTCAACTAGTGGCTCCATCTGGGGCTCATCTTGGGAACTATAATGGGAACTAGAAGGTGGATCTACAGTATGTCCACTATTAGGCATGGCTACCTTATTGTCTACCGTTTTACCACTCCTAAGGGTTGTTAAAGAGTTCGCATGATTGAACTCATTCTCTCTAGAGGATACTTCATGAATTGCTCGTGTTGGGTAGTGGTTGATTGGGGGACTTTTCCTTTTCTCTTTCGCTCAAAAATTCGCAATTATACTAACTTTGATTTTTTAGCTCAAATAGCTCGAGAGTTTTCTGTAAACCTTTCTCAACCGTTTGCTTAAACTCTGCAGGTGTTATGAGATAAGATGGTCGAGACTCTTCTAAGCTCATGATTTTTTTATCCGATGTGTTACGATCACCGATATGGCCCTAAATGGTTCTTAGTATACCCAAAACTTGGGAGAGCACGGGAAATACTAGGCGACCTTGATTACGGCCCTTAGACCAAGAGAAATTCGGGTGGTTCCTCCAACCGGGGTTATAGGTATACGAATATGGATCAAATCTCTGACGGTTTTCAAACCTAGAGTTGTTATAAAGATCATGGGCTTGCTCTTCGTATCTAGCATGGTGTGACCCTTGATTCATTTCTAAGGCCTCTAGACGCCTAAGAATATCCAGCCCATAATCAACTCTATCGAACCTATGGATATGATTTCTATGTATTTCTGGTTCTCTCATTGAATCTTATTACCTAGTTTTCTCAGCTAACTCGATGAATTCGTCGAAACATTCATCTGGGTCTTGATGGGTAAATTCTCCACCACTAATTGTTTCTACTTGCATAAGGGTTTCACTATCAAGGCCCTCATATAAAATTTGGGCCATGTGGGCTTTTTCAAAGCCAGTGATGTGGACACTTGGTATAACAATTCACTAAACCTTCTACATAATCGTGAAGTTTTTCACCTAATTTCTTCTTAAAGGTTTGAATAGATCACACTGTGCTGAAGCAGCGAGTCTTATAGTGTGGGTAGAATTTCTTAACAAATGCCTCTACAAGACCATCCCATGTGGTAATTGTTTTAGAAGGAATAAAATGATACCACTCTTTGGCTTTATCATAGAGAGAGAAGTGAAACAAACGTAACCTAAGCACATCTTTGGAGACATTTGGATAGTTCATTGTGTCACAAATCATTTCAAAGTCTCTTATGTGGGTATACGGGTTCTCATTCTCTAACCCCTAAACTTACGAAGCATGCCAATAGTCTCGGTATAATATCAAATTGTGTAGAGAAGTGGTGAACTACACGGGTCACGCACTACCATAAACGGGTTCAAACGATCCCTAAGGGTTTTTACTTAGGACTTGACATCCTTTTCCTCAACCATTTCGACAAAAATAGAAGTAATACTAGTGAAGCAAGAAAATCGTGCACATGCAAATGCGGGGGTTTACTAAATTAGGTAAGCTTGGGCTACCTCAAAAAATATACCCCATCGGTGCAGGTGAGGCCTGTGGAATTTCACTGGTAACTCCCATAATGCCCAAGGCACGGGTTCAGCGTACTTTTCCACAGGTTTCCTAAATTCGGTAATTCTGACGATGCAATTGGTGTGTGCAACGTTTTTTTTTTTTTTTTTTTACAAATAAAAAAAAAAAACTAAAAAAAAACACACACAAATAAAAAGAAAATTACAAGTCCAAAAATAAATAAAAATAAAAACTACCAAAAATAAAAGTCCTTAAAAATAAAATCTTCGGCTTTCTCCTTTTATGGCAAGTCCAACTTTTCACCTTCCGTTTCAAGTAAAACCTGCACAACAAAAACAAAAATACCAAAAACGTAAAATAGAACAAAAAATAATCAAAAATAAATAAATAAATAAAATAAATAAATATATACAAAACCTTAAAAAAAATGCAAAACCTAAAACCTAAACCTAAATACAAGTCTGCGTCTGCGGCGCCAAAAACTGATGTAGTTTTACAAGTGGTAAGAAAGAAGGTTCGATTCTCAGACTTGGGAAGATATTGATTTTAGACTTAAATAAAATTAATCTAGCAAATAAAACAAAGGATGATAACAATATTGAGAGATTCGGGAATCGGGATTTCACCGAACTCTTTTTCTATGGTTCAATATTAATTCTTAGACAATAAATATGACTCCAAAAACAATAATTATTGACTCTTAATCTTTGCCAAGGTAGATTTTATAAAACATTAATTGTAAATGGTAAGCATGAGTTATCAAAACACTTAAGCTAAGAATAACTCATCAAACTAAATGACAACTAATTAATTTAAAATCATAATTCAAATTATATTAATGCAAAAGTCATAAAAAAAAATTAAATAAAGTTACCACAGTGATGAGAATTGGCTTCCTCCGTCATCCCGGTGATGGGGTTTAGCTCCACATGGTGAAAATACGCTCCAAATATTTATTCATGGCTCAAAAGTGTGTTTACAATAGTGAAAAAGAGAGAAGAGTAATAAAAACGAAAAAGCGCAACGTTTATAAGTGTTCTTGAAGTCACTTTGTTAAGAAACGATAAATTAAATGTGTTGCAGAATAATCGACTGACTCTATGTGTCTGTTCTTCATGTTCTTGAGAACGACACTTCTTTTCTGTCGTCTGCAACTCTTCTTCTTCCTCCTCACCTGCTGCTGCCACAACTCCTCTGCAGCGTTTCGTTCTTCACAGAAACCTCCCCAAACTCTTGATCCCCCTTTTATGACCTCCCCAGACCTCTTATATACACCCAAAGCCAGAACAAAATTTTCCAAAATTCTTCTTTTCTTTTACCGAAAGTCTCGACTTTTCTTTCCTCTTTTCCCTTCAACGCGTCTTCGGTTTAGCTTCAAATTTCTTCTCTACTAGATACGAATCATGTCTGAGTTTATGTTCTCCTTTATGTCACGTAACTTCTAAAAATAAACTCACAAAACCAACCCGAGAAGGACACCTCCCTGCTTTCGATAATAACCAAATATGAGAAGATTTGATGCCTATTTTAACTCCCAAGCACGTCATTCATCCTTGTTTATTGGGTAACTACATAATCTCGTGTTTAACTCTTCAAAATCACGTCAAAATCTTGCCGGAGTTCACGGTCATTGGATATTCTTCCTTCCCATGTTTTATCAAACCGAGGATCTAGCCCAAACTTTGTAATCTAGGAAACACATAAACCCTGTTTAGTCAAAACAGGCCCAAAGCATTGAAATGTGATTGAATCTCTCTCAATCATGCCTAAAAATCGAAACCGAAATTGTTCGTAGCTGATATATTTTCGCCAAATTTCTTTTGTTTAAACCGTGAAGAAAGGGATGACCTTATCCAACTGTTCATTTGCCCATATGAGTGGGGTGTAAATAACAACTTGAGTGCCCCTTAGCGGTGAAGTACCCCTTATCCAAAGCGAGGGTTCCTTTAGCACATTTTCGGGGTGTCTTTAATAGTTCCTCCCGGGATGCAAATACCACTTTTCCAGCCGGTTTCTCGCACAAGTATATTTCTCTAAAAACACCTACAAAACATAAAAAAAATAACATAAGTACAAAAATGAGTACTAACGATATAGGAAATTGAGATCAAAATAGACACATAAATGCGTCTATCATGTTGCTCTTGGAGAAGCCGCCTATTCGGAGAGGAGAGTAACCTAATTAGGCGAAATCTCTTCCGTAAAGCTCGGTTTAAAGTCTTCTTTGGGATTGAGAAGATCTATTAGTATTGTTGGTGGGAAACTAGATAATTGCGGTTTATCTTATGTTTTAGATTGATTTGATTGACTAACGGTGGTTGAACTTTGATTGCACCTAGTTTTTTTATGTTTGAGAATCTTCTCTTACGATATAAGATTCACTCAAACTAGATCGAAGTTTCGGCAAAGGGATCTTTAGACTGTTTGTAGATCTAAAGACGTCTTGTGATAATCCATTGTTACCAGACTCTGGTTACGAAATGCGTGATTGATCATAAGAGATTCAAGTTGTTGTGTGCAAGCATTTATTGAAGATCTAAGAAGATTTGAAGACAAAGACGATATTGAAGATTTCTGATTTGGGGTTCATAATCTTTGGTGTGCACAATACTTGTTTCGGTATAGAGGATCCAACTATAATCGGTTTATCCTTGTGATAGATTAGATTGATTAGTTGTGTAGATCGGAATCAATACAATTCTTTGTGATTAAAAGTATTGATTGCAAAATCTTAACAATTACCTTTGGTAGTTGAGAATAAGATAGATCTAAGAACCTGACGAAGGAGTTTATTGAGATAAACAGAAGAGCCTTTGTCGAACTCACATCACTTGGTTGAAGAGAGTTGCTACCAAAAAGATTTGTTGTTCCTTTACTGTTTGGAATACAAACCAAAGGAATTTTTCCAAGTACATGACTTATTCATAAGTTGGAGGCGTACGAATACAGACGGAACTAGGTGAACTATAGGTTTAGTTGTTTGGTCTCAACTATACGAAGTTGGTTTGATTTTGTATAGCGGCTTAATCTTCGAGAGTATTCAATTGGGACAAGGTCCCGGGGTTTTTCTGCATTTGCGATTTCCTCGTTAACAAAATCTTGTTGTGTCTTTTACTTTTCTATTTCCGCAATTATAATTATTTTTATTATAATTAGAAGTAAATTACACAAACGTTAATTCCTATTTTACTTGATAGCAATCCTATTGTGTTTGGTTAAGTCCGAACCTCTTATCAAGTAAACATACTTCGTTGTTGTATTGTCTCGATTTCGTATCCATAGAAGATCACACGAAGTGTGAACCGATTAGTTGTATTGTCTCGACTCAGTCCATAGACAATCACTTTCGGAGAAAGGACTTATAGGTGGGAAAAGTTTTAGCTTGAGGTATATTTGGGTACGCTCGCCTTTTGATAATCAATGGGAAATTCCCATTGAATTACAATCTGCTTTTGTAATTAATAACATGCCTGGAATAGGTGGAAGAACTGATAGTATGACTTGGAATGGAAGTGCAAATGGTAAATTTACTACAGCAATGGCAGTGGAAATGCTAAGGTTCAAGGAGCAGCAACTGGTATGACCTTCTTTCATTTGGAAATCTTTTTTACATCCCTGTATTGCCTGTAATATCTGGAAGCTTTTACAAGGAGTATACATAGATGAAACAGTGAGAAAAGAAGGTTATGAAATGCCTTCTAGATGTTGTGTGTGTGAAGCGGAAACAAGACAACATGGAGCATACATTATGGCAATGTGATTTCGGTGTTCAATTTTAGAATTGGCTATGTTACGTATTCGCATTTCCCGGACCATCATCATTTCTGAGATGTATGTAATGCGACAAGCCATCATAGTCCACTAATTGAGGAGGTTTGGTTCACGTGACTTGTGCTACAATCGAGGGGAGTTATAGTTCCAAAGAACTCAATTCTATTTGACAATGGGAAGGTCAATATTCATAAATTCAAGAGCAGAATTCTTCAATTGGTGCATGAAGGAGGTATAAGAATGAAAGTTAATAGATGGGCATATAACTATGACTCCCAAATAATATTTTTTTTCAATTTGAGTTCCAGAATAGCTTGTCACAGAGCCTAGTTACTTCTTGTTTGTCTTAGTTGCTTATCTTCTAGTCCTGAAAGTTGTACTTTTGTAAGTTTCTTTTTGCTCTTTTTCTTTTGTTGTTGTAATCAAGTTGTATAACTTTTAGCTATTCAATTTAATAAAAATATGTGATTCAAAAAAAACAAATAAACAAATAAAGGATGTTGTTATGAAAACTCTTGAAATTCAGAAGGCCCTGGTTCGACATCATCAGCCTAGAAGGTTTGTTGGAATTGGCTCCTTTCTTTACGAACCATATGTTCCCATGGCTGTTGACGACAAGGAGTTCGGGGACGATAAATAATTTTTCAAAGGTCTCAATGTCTAGGAAAACTTCTTATGAGAAGTTTATTCTTGTTTTGTTTAAGAAGGATAACTAGGGTTTGGAATAGCCATTATTGTGAGTACACATAGCTATGTCCAACGTTTTTCATCTTCATTGTTTTTTGATTTTGTTTAAATTATAAATTTTATTTGGAAGATGATTTTGCAGTATTAATCTTTATGATTTCATATATTGCAACTTGTTATGGGATATGTGTGTTTGCATCAGTGGACTATGAGTGTCCCATACGTGGTCAAAAGTTAAGTCTTTCATATGTTGATATGCAAGTATTTATAAAAGATTGAATGAACTTTTGACAAACGAAAGTTAAGCCTTTTATGTCATTATGCAAACATTGATGGAAGAAAGGATGAACTTTTGTTTACAAAAGATTAAGTCTATTATGTCATTGTGCAAATGGTGATGAAGAATAGAATGAATCTTAGTTTATTATGATATTGATCTTCTGATCCATATTTTTATGTAAATACTGCGACTCCGTAAGTTCTCTTATGTGAGCATTTCGATTGAATTAATCATGGGTTATCTTGTGGTTAATTTAATTGAGATGTTTGGATACAAATTCATATTCTTTTGTGATTTGTTAATGTCCAAAGAAATCCTTCTTTTCTTGTGAAAGTAAGGTCGCTCTTGTTGTTCTTTCGGGAATGACATTTTATGGGGGAGAGTTCTTAATTGAACTTGTCTTTGAATCGCCAAATCTTTGTGGGGAGTGCGGTTGTGGAATATTATAGGGGTTATCTTGTATCTTTATAAACTCCTTGATGAATGAATTTAGTTTCGGATATATGATTGCATCTAAAAAGTTGATATGTGCTTTCTTTTGGTCATGAAGTGTCTCTATGGAAATTTCATTAGGATCCCATTAGTTTTCGTACCTTTGCCAATTTTATTGACAAAAAGGGGGAGAATTAATGTGTAGTTCACACTACAAATACATATGGTTTCGGATCATTATGTAAGGGGGAGTGGTTTTCATGTGAGATGAAGTATTGATTAAGGGGTAGTGATACATATCACCATAGTATTGTTGTCGAAAGTTGTGATACAATTGAACTTTGATCTTTTGTGTAATAATACTATGACATCACATAACAATGATTGAGAGCTTTTGTTTTCTCATTGTTATAAGCTACGGATCTTCAACAACGATGATCTTGAATTGAATATCTTTGGAATCATTGGAGAGTACTTGGAAGTGACGAATATTTCGAGTAATGTTGAAGAACCAAGGAGATCAAGCATGTGGATGAGAAGCTGCAAAGTTTATTTATTTTGTATTCCATATGTATGGATAGTTTTGTCACTAAAATTGACAAAGGGGAGATTGTTAGAGCACTTGCTCGGTCGAACTACAATCTGCACTATCTCAAGCTTGTTTGTCAAGTTTTGTTGCCAAAACTATAAGTCTTGATTTCTAGTCACTTATAGCTAAGTCTCGGACTAGGATAGTAAGTGTAGTTGAGCTCTAGACTCCACGACGTTCATCATGTAATGACGAAGAACTACCAAGGAACCTGGTGGAACTTCATGACAAAAAGGTATGTGGAGACTTGAACTTATCTATCACTCAAAAGTTTATCTAATCTATCTCCTATCTTGAGACAAAAGTCGTATTGCTATATAGACTTCGATTATACACATTTGCTATTTCGAGCCGAGTTTATCTCGCTTATCTATTTCTCGAAATATGTGTTGGTAAGCTTCTCTTTGGCCAAGTTCATCTTTACTAGTGACGAAAGTCATGTTGATTATTTCAATAACTTGAAAATCCGGGAACCTAAGTATGCGTACTGGCGTACAGGTTCATGTCCGAGAATCTCTGTTGGGATTTGAAAGTTCGCGTACCCGTTTGCGTACTGGCGAAACCCAATCTTCATCCGGGTATTTCAAGTATGCGTACATGTTTGCATACTTGAAGGTTAAAGTTCTAAAATCGGTTATGAACATGAACATAAACATTTATATAATAAGGAGTGCAATCTTTGAAAACCGTGGCTATAATGTTCATGATTGATTCGAGTGAATCAAACCAATTTTGCTTCAATTGTGTTCTTGTATACTTCTATGAAAATATATCAATTGAACGGCTCTTTAACTAGTTTCATTTGAGTCCTTTGAACTAGTTATGGTTAAAATGAATAAGGTTGATATGAGAGTAATCATATGGCTAACCTCGGTTAACTATTTGTGAGCCAACATGGTGTACACGTTTGGGTACGGTTACATAAACCTAAATGAGGGGTACATTTCATTTGTGTGTAACAAGCTAAGTTCGATCGGCGGTTGAAAGATATTAGCTTGGTTGAATCGGGTTTTTTCATCTAACGGTGAATATTGAATGCTTTGTTACCAAGGTAACTCGGATTGCAAACCCCATTTGAAAACTATATATAGGAGAACTCTAGCAATCGGAAACCTAATCCCCACACCCCACGGTGTTACTAGTTGCATAAACTAGAGTCGATTCCCCTTTCACCTTAGGTTTCT